>RJWT010000806.1:0-57353 GCA_004365215.1 Cuniculus paca
CCATTCTTTCTGGAGTGAGATGAAATCTCAGAGTTGTTTTAATTTGCATTTCTCTAATGACCAATGATCCTGAACATTTTTTCATGTATTTATTTGCCATTTGTATTTGCTCAGCTGAGAAGTGTGTTTTCATCTCAGATGCCCATTTCTGGATTGGGTCTTTGAATTTCGAGGGCCTCATATTTTTTAATTCTTTATAAGGACATGATTTTTTAAGGTGGGTTGTATATATTTTTTGCACAACTAAGTTATCCCTAAGTATTACATATTTATTTCTTTGGAAAATATATTTTCTGTCACATTTTAAAGTCTACTATTACTGTATATTGAAAACATTAAACTTTTAGCAGCTTTATTGAAACATACTTTACAAGGCATAAAATTCACCTACTGAGGGTATACAAATTTTTTGTTTATGTGTATTTGCAGAGTTGTACAGTCATTACTGTAATCTAGTTGTAGAACATTTTTAGTATGTCAAAAAGAAACCTTTCCCCCATTAGCTCCACCTCTAGATATTTCCTTGCTTTGTCAGCTGTAAGAAACTTATGCTTTCTCCTACAGAGGGAGCAGAAATGTGGTAGGGAGACATCCTCACTTGCCAACACCTTTGGCACTAATGCACGAAGCAAGCCAATAACTAATTTCACACTTTGCAGTGAGTGTAACATCTGCAAAAGAGGACAGTCCTGTGGCTCTGGGAAAACTGGAGGGTCTGAGACATTCCTTTGCAGAGAACTATCTAAGCAACATTTACATGGAGAAAAGCGGACAGCCTAGTGGTGGTGGCTCTCATCCTGACCCTTTGGAAGGGGAGGAAAACTTAAGTTTGTTGTAGAGTTTGGAATATGTTCACTCCTTGTGCACTCCATGTTACTTGGATGTTATTTTAGCCAATGGTCTTCTGGGGCTTTTGAAAAGTTTTAGAGAGATGCAGTGGCTTTCTCCTAGTCTCTTTCACACCTGGATGTGGGGTGTTTTCTCATGCGTATGTCAGTCTGTTTCCTGCCCTGTGCCTTAGCCTACTGTTGCACATAGCAGGTCCTGTGAATACTTGCAGGTTGGATGCTGATTTGTCTTTGAGCAGCTCTTCATATACCAGAGCTAGCTGGGTGATGCATTAAGGGATGTGAGGACTCACCATTGTTCAGGAAGATTAGATGGCTTTGTACCTAAGAGTGCTTGAAATGTTGCCATCAGAATCTCATTCCCTTAATCAAAGATCCATAAAATCGCCTTCTCCTTTACTGATACAAATGATCCTTAGAGGTTGAAAGAATGAAAGAAAGCACTTCTTAGTGCTTGTTGCTTTACCCTATTTTTCTTCATTTTATGAGAAAAATCTTCACTGCCCAAAGGACCTTCGTGGAACTGTCTCTTGGGGGCAGTTTAGAGGATGAGGTGGATGAAGAGGTAGATAGCTTGAACTGCATAGTGAGACCCTGTCTCAAAATGACACATAAACAAATAAAAAATGGATGTTCGTTACATTGTTATTAGGCCCAAGAATACTTTCATACAAAGTTTCTGACCTTCCAAGTATTATGCTTTGGTTCTTTTCTTCTTATCTTTTTTATTTCTACTAGAAACCTTTTATTTTTGGTTATTTGGAAGGTTATATAAACCATGTTATATCTATAAGACTAAACTAATAGCAACTAAGCCAGGTATGGTGGCACATGCCTGTAATCCCAATACTTTGGGAGTATGATGCAGGGGGATCACAAATTCAAGCCCAACCTGGGCCACTCAGTGAGACCCTGTCCTAAAAAATAAGCAAAGAACTGGTAACATAGCTCAGTGCAAAGGCCCTAGGTTCAATTCCCATACCAAAAAAGCAAAAAAGCAATTTCAATCACATAAAAAAAATCTCCAGACTTTTACTTTTCCCCTCATCTTACATTTTATACTTTGATGTCACAGTTTACCTCTTTTTTGTGTTATCTATCAATGTACAACTTCTTGTAGCTTTAGCTTTTAATACTTTTGTGTTTTAACTTTTACTCGAGAGTTAGAAGTGATTTATATACTATCATTACTTCTGAATTTGACTATATATTTCTCCTTTCCAGTAGATTTTCTACTTTTCATGTTATTACTTAGCTCTCTTTAGTTTCAAGTCAAAGAACTCACTTCAGTATTTTCCTAAAGTCTCTCTGGTGATTGATTTCTTTAGCTATTTTTTGTCTAGGAATATCTTTATCTCTCATTTCTGAAAGACAGTTTTGCAGGATATAGTATATGTGGCTGGGGTTTTTAACTTTTTTCAGCCCTTTGAATATCATTGTATTTCTCATGGCCTACAAGTTTTCTGCTGAGAAAATGTGCTGATAGCTTCATGAAATATCACCAGTATATGACAACACTCTTTTTCACTTGCTCCTTTCAAAATTCTCTCTTCATCTTTGACTTTTGAGGATTTGATTATGGTGATTTAGAATATTCTTTGGGCTACTCAAGAGCATGAATGGTCGTGACTCTCAGTGGGTCCCTGGAAAGGTGAGACTGCTCTCAACCACATGGTTTTGGTGGTTGGACTAAGACCAAACAGGTCCTACCTAAGTCCATAGTGGGACGAAACCATTTCGGGGCCTGTAGCCCAAATCACAGTTGGTGAGCCTGCCACCTGGGTACAGGCCTGCCCTTGAAAACAGCCTTCCTCCATCTTGGGCTGCACCAGGGTTGTACAATTTCCTGTCCACTTTGCAAAGCACCCACGAAGACACTGACTGATGAATGGTTGCCTAATTCTTGTTGCTGTAGGGTAAGAAATACCAGATAGAGACCTCCTATTCTGTCATCTTGTTTTTCACTATGATTATTTGCATGTTTGCTAAAGTTACAGTAATGTATCATACTTTGTGTTTTATAGAATAATACTGTTCTGTATCACCTGATACTTTAGCATATATTTTAATATAATTATTTACAAAAAAGTCATGCGCAAATTACAAAAATAACTTCACAAGACAGCAACTTAAATACAAATGAAAGGGTTTTTAGTGGCACTAGTTTAATGTCTGATTTTTAATGTTGCTTTTCCCCTCCCAGCAATACTTTGATGTAGAAGAAGAGAAAACTTCTCTGCAAGATGCAGAAAATGTCAAATTGGGTGTTTTGGAGAGAAAAGTGAAGGAGAAAGATGAAATTATTAAGGAATTAAGAGACAAACTAGAACAATGTGAAGGATTTCAAAAACTTGTAAGTTTCAAGGCAAAGAATAATTAACTTTAATATATGTAAATAAAGTCATATAGCTAAAAGAAAAAAAAAACTTAGGTTAAGAAAGAATGAAAGTGAGTTGAGGTATCTTGGACATGTCTCTATAACATAAGCCAGTCTGACACTTTACTGTTCAATAGCATATTCTGGAAAACTCACAATAATTATGAACAAGACCAAGGTAATTGTTCTCAGTTTTTACTTATAATGGACATAAAATAACCTACCTCCTACTACAGAAAAAAATCACTCTAGAAGAGCATGAAAATGGATTTTGTTGTAATTCTAAGGACTTCTACCATTTTTTGCAGTCAATAGCTAGAAAGGCATAAACCTAGTCTCAAGTCAAAGGTTTCCAACTTGGAACAGAATGACCTTTAAATAAAAATGTCAGGAAATAAAATTGCCCTATTTCTAATTTTCCCTGTTGCAGTGGAATCCAGGAGCTGCTTTAATGCTTAGTCAAAGGATAGATGGAAACAAAAATGAAACAAAAACGAAGAAAGCCGAAAGGAGAGCTTAGACTTTTCCTGGAGGAGAGCTTTTAAGGGCCTCTAACCACTTAGCAATTCACCACCCGCGCCAGGCAGGCGGTGTGTTTGTTTAGGCACTGACTGTTCCGAGCATTGCTCAGACAGTGCCGTTTCAACCGGTCCATTCCTGTATGAATAAATTTGATAAAATCATTGCTTTTAAATTTCCTCTTATATTATCTTATAAAGCTAAAGAAAACTGCTATTTTTGGTCATCCTATATTTAAATATTCGGACTGATAAGTTTTAAAGTGTGGATCTTGAGAGCAAGTTCAGCTTCACCTCATGCTAGCTCTGAGGTACCAGCTGTCTCAGACCCAGCCGCAGCGCATAGCCAAAGCTGGTTTAATTCTTACGTTCTATGAGCAAAAAGCTGACTGGGCCCTGGGTGTGCAGCTCAGTGGTAGAGCACCTGCAATGGATTCAGTTCTAGTATAACAAGAAAAATTTTCTTGGTTAGGAAAGGCTGCCAGAGATGCCAGGACCCAGAAGGAATAAAAATCTATTGAATACCAGCTACAGTTGAGTCTCCCAAAATGTTTGGGACCAGAAGTATTTCGGATTTTTTTTTCATTGGCACTACAGGAGCTATCTTGGCAATAGAACCCATTTCTAAATAACAAATTCATTCTTATTTTAGCCACACAATTTCTACAATATTTTAATAGTTTTGTGCCTTATTCAATGATTTATGATGTGGGATTTCCCACTTGTGGCATCATGTGGTGCTCCAGAAGTTTCTGGTTTTGGATCATTTCAGATTTTCAGATCAATGATGTTCAACCTCAAGCAGGTACCAGGAGCCCCATTGGTAGTTTCTTTCCTAATTCTACAGCTTGGTTTACAGAAGAGGAAACAGAGACAGGCTGGGCGTCTACCTTTCCCATGGGTATGCAGCTAGTAGTGGTAAAGATGGCATGTGAACCAAGGTCTACTTCAATCCGAAGCCCTTGTAGGGAGGTAGAACTTTGTACTCTACAGTAAGAGTTAAATGTTATAATGGATACATAAATTATGCTACCATGGTGTATATTTCATGTTCTATCGTAGCATATTACTATACTAATATGCATGTGTGTACACATGGAAATGCTGATATATGCATATGCCCAAGAAAAGTCTGGGTGCTTGCGTCATGAAAAATTAACACCAGGAAGAAACGCTATGGATTGCTCATCATGTCAAGTGAAATCTATAGTTTATCTAATTCCCAAATCAGTGTTCTTTACCACCCTGATGTAAGAAGAGATGAAGAAATGAATACAAACCATTCTAACAGACCATGTTTCCTAACTGGCGAAGGAGTGTTTGCTTTGTTAATCTATCAGAATTCCTTATGTACCCTAAGCACCTTTCAAGCAGTGTAGTATTAAATATATCATGAGCGTAGATCAAACAAAGTTGAACATTTTTTTTTAAAGTTGAACATTTTTATATGTCCTGATTTCATGGCAGTAGGAACCACATCATTCAAATTTTACATTTCTTTTCATCTTTTCGTGACTCTACATCAACCCTTACTTTTCAAGAAAATAATGTAACAGAAAAGACTAAAAGCTATCATAGCCAGATTTTAATCCTGCCATAACCAAACATGTCCACCATATTTGTCCCAAGGTAATTTTGGTCCATTTAGCTCTCATCTACAAAAAACAAAGTTACACTTGCTTGGCTAAAGTAGAGTTAGGATAATTATACTAGATGTATCAAATGCGAATGACTTTGAGGGCTTCAAAGAAAGATTAGAGTATACATTCTAGTTACTGAGAGGAATTGCAGATGTTCTTATGGCCATCTGGTTTGTATCTCATAAAATGTACAGAGCAGGACTTTAGATGTTATAAACATCCCAATTAGTGAGAGGGCCCCTTACACTTTACCCTTTCCACATCTTTACAGCTCTCAGTGCTCTCCTAGACTGGTTAGATGTTCTGGGACAAGAATGAGGGTAGGTGGTAGACAGCAAGTAAGAGGCTGCCCTCTACTCAGGTGTAAGTGGTCTGTTCTCTGGCTTGGGCTGGCATCCAGAACAGCTTGGGTACCACACAATAACTTGCCTACCTGGAGACCACATGAGATATTTTGTTAGCACCTAAGATTTGTGGAAGGTGAGATAATTCTAACTAATGAGGGGCAGGATATCTCCTGGGGAATTCAACAAAATGTATGACCCTGGTCTCCTCACTAAGGGTGACAGAAGCACACAGATGTGTTTCAAGGATGACTTATGGGTTTTGTCGAATAAACTGACAGAAAACACTTTTCAAAATCTTGTAAAAACAACCTTTCCTGATACACCCTGCCTCTTCTACATTTTACATAGCTATGCATATATGTATGTTTGATCTTATACAAGTGCCCCCTCTAGTGGCACGAAATCCCCTTGAGACACCATCTAATTCTAATCTGTGATTCTATTTGGAAGGCAGAAGTTTCAGGAACAATTGAAAATTTCAAAGTAGCACTGGAGATAAATTAGAAAAAAAGTTGAAATAAACATGCTTTAGTTGGCTTATCTAAAATGATCTATTAGCTATTTTTATCTAATTATCTATAAATTATCTAGTCATTCTTACTGATAATCAAATTACACAAGTACCATTTTTTTAGCTAATTAGGAGTCATACTATCTCTCTCAGATTGTTTCTGAAAGAAATATAGTAAGAATGTCATAAGAAATTCAACATGTAAATGCAAATTCAACAAGCAGATTCTTTAAATTGTATTTCTGACAAAATGGAAATCAGGAAAGGAAGCTCTTCAAGTTTCAGAGTTCCATTCACTTGTCTCGAGGTGAAAGCATCCTTGACTGTCAGTTTTCCTGAGAGCAAGTTCGTACCAAGGATGAGATTCACACTTTTTATTCTGTAGAAACTAGTGTAACCAGCAATACATGTACACCCATGTTTATAGCAGCACAATTTGTAATAGCTAAATCTTGGAAACAATCCTAATGCCTATCAACTGAGGAATGCATAAAAAATAAATGTGGTACTTTTGAACAATGGAGTATTACTTGACTATAAAGAAGGATAAACTCGAGGCTTTTATAGGTACATGGAAGCAGCCATACTTATAAGTGAAATAAATCACTTATGTGTAAACATCATATCATCTCCCTAGTGAAGAAACTGAAAGAGTAAATAAGATCCAAAATGTACAATAGATACTGTGAAAGTGAAAGAAACTTCTCAAAAGGAAAGAACAACAGGGATGGGAGAAAAGAGAAAAGAAGAGAAAAGAATATATATATATATATATATATATATATATATATATATATAAGCTAAGATAATTACACTACTAATTTCTATTAGTTCACTGAAAAGAAGTTTGTGTTTATATCATTTGATCAATTTTTCATACCCCTATCTTGTAATATGAGCAACTACTTTGAAGATAACATTATTTATCCCCTATTGGCTTGTTTTGAAATTCTGTATCATTGTTTTTATTGTTTTTTTCTCTTTAAAAAAAAAAGAAAAAGGAAACTGGTGTAAGTTGACTGCAGACTATTGTAGGTATCCGGCTAGCAAGTTGGCATTTGTCTAGTGCCCTTGAGAATTTATAAAAGAGGATAGCCTGTCAGAGGGTGTGTGTGTGTGTGTGCATGTGTGTGTGTGCGTGTGCAGGTGCACATGTGAGCACACATGTGTTTTCATTTCCACCAGAGTTGCTGTACTGGATAGCCTTTCATTTTTCCTTCTTACCCCAACATGGATGATTGTGTGGCCATCACCCACCCGCCCTCTACTGGTGAACGTGTCAGCCTGTTGCTGACAACTCTGAAACAGAGCTGTCATTCAAAAGTGGCATCTCTGCAGGGCTGCGCTGTCCCAGTGTGCCACTTTCCTGGTTGTCACTCACTGGGGAAGCACCTGCTCTTCTCCGTGACTGTCATGAGGCATGAGCATGCATCTCAGCCCTACTCCTCCCCCAGCATCAAATTGAGATGTCTGAGTACTGTACGTGGAGCCTCAGGATTGAGATGCTGGCATCGCAGGAGAGTGACTGCTAAGAAAGCACAGAAAGGGCTCTGACCCAGGGCTTCTCAGACCCCACTGTTCCTAGGAGTCACCCTCAGATCTTACTAAGATACAGACTCTGGTATAGTAGCTTTGGGCTGGTGTCTGAGCTGTGTTTAATAAGTTCCCAGGTGATACTCAGGCTCCTGGTCCATGAACCACACTTTAAGTAGGAAAAGTCTGGATTATCCTATTTTTGCCAAAGACTCTTTAGAGATTCAATCTGGGATTCTGAAACCTGGAAATAGTGATGCTGTGCATCTTATAAATAGTCACAAGAGACGTAGTGCATATGACACCAACTAGAATCCTAGTTTTTATAATATATAAAAACTTGAGAATTGCAATTTCCTTTATAAAGTTAAAATTCCAATCTAATGATGGGTCACCCACAGTCTCTCCTAGAGTATAATGTGGTTTTAAATAGCAACACCCAGTTAACTGTCTTTTTAATGATGGCCATCCTACTCAATCTTGTTTTACTAATGCAGTTTATTTTAAAGGAGTCTTGTGGTTTAAGCAAACCAAAAACTGGCGGTGTGGGCAGATGGCAGAAGAAACACCACCACAAAACCTGTCACTCAGTGCAACAGGGCCAGAGCAGCCCAGAACTACCCCTTTGTTCATTTTGCTAATGAGTGTCCTTGCGATGGGCGACTGAATCCTTAATTACTTGCAGTTCCTAAAACTGACAGATGATGGGGACAGAGCTAAGGGTTAACCATGCAGAAGCCAGGGCTGCGGATTGATACGTGGAGGAAAACCCCTCCCCATAGGTCTTCCCTAGGTCGTACAGAAAGACTGTTAACATGTTTAGGACTTGGTTGCTACCAAGTGCATATTTTGCATTTCATCAGAGTCATCCAAACAGTTCTATAGTATATGATAACGGGCGCTCATGCCATTCTCTGTGAATTTTCATAATCTGCCGCTGTTAGGAAATGTTTACTTAGGCCTCTTAGGCCTCATGTTTGTTTGTTTAAAAAAAATCCTTTGAATTTATCAACACATTCTGTGATGGCCTCAAATTGAACAATGTGAGATAAGAAATTAATGACTGGGATTCTTCCTTTATTAGCACAGTAGACTTTAGTATTCACTAAGGGTGAATTGGACTCAATAAATGAAATGCTGTGGTGAATCAAAATCTTAAAGATTTGTAGCTGGGGTGTAGTTCAGTGGTAGAGAACTTCCTTAGCATAAATGAGGCCCTAGGCTTGAGCCCCGACACAGAAAACCATGAAAATTTGTGATCGAACTTGGTGTGACATATTTTAACAACAGAGTCTCAATACTAATTTTGACATATATGCTTATAATTTCATTAGTAAGTCATTTGTTTTGTAAAGGATTTACTAAAGTACTATAAAACACTTCAACCACTTACTTTTCTTTTAAACCATTATAACACAGGGGAAAACATTTTAATAATTTCTTCACCAATATCTCTGAAGTTAAATGCAAGCAAAGTTCCAAAAGCAAACCAGTATATTGGAAGAAATATTTTGTTTTTGAGGGGATGTTTTATTGTTATTTATTTGTAATCATGGGATTATTGCAAAAGAAAGAGGTCACTAGTCACCTGAAGATTAAAATTCAAAAGTATTTGTAGCACCTGTAGTAATTTTGAATTGAGACATGTAGAAGTTTGTCTTTTAGCATAATAATGCAGTGATTTGTTAGTATTTTTGAGATTGCATCATCCATTTAATATTTTACCATGATGAAGTGTAAAATTCTGCACCAGCCTCCCCAACCCATTATATCTTAAATATATATATATATATATCAGTAAAATCTAGATGACCATAAGGGAGTATATTCAGATGTTTTCAATAGCTTTTAAGCAGAGAAGAAGAAGAAGAAGAAGAAGAAGAAGAAGAAGAAGAAGAAGAGGAGGAGGAGGAAGAGGAGGAGGAAGAGGAGGAGGAGGAGAAGGAGTAGGGGGGGAGGAGGAAGTGGAGGAGGAGGAGGGAGAAAAGAGTAGCTGTCCCAGTAAGCTTCTATTGCATAAGAAAAAGCTTCTCCCATAATGGACATGGCAAGATTTAAACAAAAGATGCACATAATAAAAATGTAAATGAGTTTGCTTTACTAAAACTATAACTTTAAAGTCTTTTGTTGCAAGTTATCCTGAAACCTTCTTACAAGGTAATCACTGTTTGCACAGAGATTTAAACCGAAGTCTTCAATAGCATTCAGCGCCTGCACAGTCCCGTGTGACAGGCATGCAAAGCCACGTTAATGTTCAGAATATGAATTGCCTCTGGGTGGCTCCTCCGCCCAGCAGAAAACCAACTGTGTGCATATCCGCGCGCCTGATGGGCGCCGTGCGGCTCCCAGCCTGAAAACGTCACCGCTTTGACATGCGATGTGCTCCTCGCGACACTGGCAGCGCTGACACTGGGAAATGCCACAAAGGCAACAAGCCCCCCTCCTTAGCCTTGCACTTTGCCACCCCCTGGCGCTGCCCGCCCGCGGTCTCCCCAGCCTGCCTAGTTACGGCGGACAGCACTTCAGACACACAGAGGGAAGGGTGGGTGGAAGGGCCCAGCTGCCTCCCCGGACACAGCCTCCGTAATGAATTGATGTGAATGATGAGGGCGCACGAACAGTATGATATGCATTATTCCTGTCAATAAAATGTCCCCATGTGCTGGGGTCTTTGTACAGAATGTACTGCAGCCTTTCTTCCTGCGAGCTCTGTTTGGTCTCCTTCCTTTTTACTATTCATATTATAAGTGTGTAATAGAATTCAGAAAATTATATGATAGCTCTTCTGTATTTGCATTGTCCTGGTGTTGCATATTTAAATCTTCAGCTCGCTGCTTGGAGATACAGAATTCCCTGTCTTTCAGGACTCTTTGGCCCAGACCAGCTCTTCCAAATCAAACTTAGAAAGAGAAAACTGGGAGTACAGAATGGAAAATGAGAGACTGCTCAAAGTCATTTCAGAACTTGATGAAGAAATCAAACTCCGTGTAAAAGAAAATTCAACACTAGGTAATATTTTGAAACCATTATTTTTTTAGAAAAAAAAATGGGCACATTGTAAAATTCATTGCTATGTTAGTCTTTTCCACATGTATACTTGTTTGGTTGTTTAAAGATCAATTTGATAGCTATCTGTGCTTTTCTTTTAAGAGAGCATTCCTTGCTCAGAGCAAAGGACTTACATGTAGTTGTATGCCTGGACCATGTCACATTAATTTAGAGTGTTTTGTTCAAGTCAGACACTGGCCTCTGAAAAACAATGTGCTAATCACTGTTCTACTTCCCTTAGAAATATTATTAACAGATAGAAAATTTTCCTGATTTATTTCATATGCTTAACTGGTCACCTAAACTATAACTACTTACATACTTAAGCATACACATTTGGATATGCTTTGTAGAGAAACACAGTTGGCCGCTCAGTAAAAGCTGCTTACTACTTAATTTTCTTCTATTTTTGATACAAATTTTTGGTTTAAATTTTTTGTACACTTTATACCTCCCTTTTTCCATGCCATAAGCATTGATTAGAGCTGCATTCCAATCACCAAAGTTAAATTTCTTTAAATGTTTTTTTCCATTCAATTACCGCCTTTACGTTTATGTTGATTATATAATGTTGCCTTTAATCTGCACTGTGAAAAGCAATGACCAAGGAATAAGCAATTGAGAGTAACACATGGGTAAAATGAGATACGGTATCCCTTGGATATAAAGATAAACTTTGTCAATGAGATTCTGTTTCTCTCGTGATGATAATGCCTTTTCAGGTTTGCATAGTTCTTATTAAGTCATAACGTGCCACCTGCTAAAGCACTTTGTATTGGCTGTGACTAACAGCAAAAATGTCCTCTGCTAGTATTGATGAAAAGCGTTCAGCCCTCGGCCACACTTGGATCTTGAACTTACTTCTTAATCCCTCTCAGACCAGCCATCTGAACAGCAGGAAGAAGGCTGTGAATGTCAAGGGCAGTTGTGAAGGTCGCGATCCTGCTAGGACTTGCGTCCACTGTGCCTTCTCGAGGCTTCGCAGCCTGCCCTGAAGCAGGCAGTTTGAATACAGGGGCATACGCATGTAATTTCATGGTTGGCCTCTTTCTCCTTTTGTTTACAGAAAATGAACTTATAAGTCTGAAAGAGACTTCAGAACAGAATCAGAGAACTATTCAAAAGGTACTGTAACATTTTTACATTGATAAATGACTTTTTAAAGACTGAACTATCAACACCACTGATGAGATGACCCTGAATCTGGAGTGTCTTAGAATAGAGGGAAAAGTTGGCCTGTGTATTTCCCGGTTATATAAGTGTTATTATGTATTTCCTTGTTATTTTGGGTACAGTAGCTAATAATGAATAAGAATTGGTTCTTGAAAACTTCTTGGTGCAGAGATAGTTCTTTGATGTGGGATAATTGGGCATCTACCTTCCTGACAGTAAAGAACTGAAAAGCTATACAACATGGGAAAGTTCAAAGATGTGCTTGTCATTGTGGGGAGATGATATTTTTAAGAATGAGTAGCTTCATTTTCTGGTCAAATGTTTGTAGATGTTGGCTGCTGTTTGTTTTTCTGTATGTGAATGAATTCAGCTTATGTGATCTGGTAAATCTTTACTTGGAGCAGGGAATACTTTTGTCATCACAAAAAGGGAAGATTTCCTAGAGTGTGGAAGGTGGCAGGGCTGGGGTAGCTCTGGTGAGTTCTTTGGGGGGCCCCTGAGTTGCCCTCTCTGATGTCGTACCTGTCCACATGGCGCTCACCACACTGTGGTGTCATAGTGGGGATTCCGGGCATCCTGAGAGCTCAAGGAGGGCACAGGCTGGCATGTCTCAGTCTCTGGATATATTCCTAGTGCCAAACCCAGGGCCGGGCACCCAGAAAAGTGCTGTCTGAGTGATGAATAGGACAAGGATGTGTGTAAAGTTCATAAAATATGCAGATAAAAAAGCAGATTCACATCCCCAAACTATTCCAAATAAACAAAAATGTTTTCCAGCAACTGAACCAAGTACCAATGTTTAAGTTACAATTAATTAAAACTAATCAAAATTTAAAGTTTAGTTCCTCTATCCAGGAAGCACATTGCAAAAGCATGGTGGCAACACGTCCCTGGAGTGGGGTTCAGATTTCAACCAGGTCTGATTCTGCAGTTCAGGGTAGTCTTAGAGTTTAAATTTTTTTTTCTCTGTGCTTGGAATGGAATCAAAGGCCCTTCACATGCTAGGCAAGCACTCTTCACTGAGCTACCTCCTCAACCCAAGAACTAAAGCATTTCCTTTTACAGAAATGGTTACCCAATAGATCAGAGTTCTCTGGTCACCGAATCCTACACACGCTTTCACAAAATGATTTTTTTCTTGCATTTTACCCCCCATTTGTAATGATGGTGGTGTAAATCCTTTCCTTATAAACATAAGAACAGAATCTGTGAACAGACAAGTTTAACTTTCTTGACATCAACTTCTAAGGTTAAAAGTGAAATCTCATCCTTTCAGGGTCATTTAACTGACCAGGAAACCACCACCAATTTACTGGAAATGTCTTTAAAGCTAGTTTAAGTCTATAGTACCACTGTTGGGAATGAACAAGATAAGCTTCCTACTCTATATGAGGACTACAATAAGAAATTAAGGCAGAAATCTCCATGATTACCTTTTAGGAAGAAGCGTCCCCTGAATGGCTGCCCTGTTGCCTGTGGGAACTGTGTAGCAATCGTGTGTGGCCTCAGTCTCTAGATCGCATGTCCCAGGGCTAGCCACTGCCTCGTATGGCCACTGGGCACTTGAAATGTGGTCAGAGCAACTGAAGAACTGATGTTTTAATTATTTAAATTTAAATTTAAAAACCAATAATTGTTTCAGGTAATGACACACCTGTATAAAACCTTGATATATATTTTTAATAACTTGGGTGTGTGAAACAGCTTTTTCATCTGTACCTTTTTGAAGTCTAAGTACAGATTAAAAAATTGAGCTCTCAAATCACAGTGTATGCTAGATGACAATCACACACTAAAGATTGAAGGGTCAATGTAAATGAGAAATAGCTCATGAAAAGTGTTTAACTTTGACCACACATGGAAATGACATTTGAATTATATATTGAAATAAATAAAATGAATTATTAAAACTACTTTTATTGTGTCATTTTTAACTAAACTGCCTTAAAATTCAAAATGCTGTTACTCACATTTTGTTTCTATTTGACATCTCCATTCTAGACAAGTATAGCTGTTCCTTAATCTGCTTTTTTTTTCTAAATCCTGTCTCTCTTCTTTACTTTTTCCTTTGTAGTCACTGCAACTCCACACCAACATTAAATATAGTTTTATTTTGGTATGCAGCAGAAAGAATCTAGAACTTTAGGTTCTTATCACATTTCTGCCTCTGTGTCACATGTAATCTTGTGACAATCTCTTTTCCTTCCTTTCTGTTTCTCCCATGCTTATTGCATGGATAGAAGGTGTAGATAGAACTGTGTGGCTACTACATTTTACAGAGTATTGTAAATGTGAAGGTAGTTTGCCAACTGGATAGGAGGTCAAGTTATAGAACAAGTGAAAACTGATATCAGCTGGTTTTTTCCCATTATTCATCAGAGTCAATGAAGTGCAGGTGCCTTTAAGTGTTAGGCACTGTACTACTGCTAGAAGAATAAAATGTGTGTGTGTGTGTGTGTGTGTGTGTGTGTGTCCCCTACTGTGAAGGACATTCAGTCTAAAGGGATAGATAAAAGCCAGTGATTTGACTATATGAAGTGTGTAGATAGAGAAGTAATATCTAGAAGCTTCTGGAAGCTTCCAGAAAGGCTTTGTAAACTCTCCCTCACACTCTCCTCTTGAGAAGGCCCACTTGTGCTGATTTTTTCAGGAAGGCAGGAGTGCAGAAGAGCTGGCTACAGAGTATGGGGCATGAAGTGTGAGATATGTTTGTGGAATTGTTTGCAATTTTGTGTGGTGGAGAATGAAATATGAATCAGATGAGACTACATTGTGAGAGATTGTAGTCAGTCAGGAAGACCTGGGGCATGGGATTGAGGCATGAGCAGGAAAACACAAGCCTTGGGATACACTGTATGCTCCTCTTTATTACCCCTGGATGAAATAGAAAACAAGTTGAAAATGGCTCTGAATTCGGGAAGGCTATTAAGCTGTGTATTAAGTGCTATCCATTATGGAATTCAGTGGCTGCTTTTGTGTTTTGATTTCAGTGATACAGTAACATCTATATCTGTGTCTGGCAGCTGTTGCCACATTTCAATCATGAGTTTCATTCTAGTAGGGAGACAGCCCAGGAATCAGGGGCAGCTGGAGGTGTGCGGCTCAGTGGGCTGTGTGTGGGCATGTGGAGACATACGCAGTCTGGATTGTAAGAGATCAGAGAAGGCTGGAGGGAAGAAGGCGGAGGGGGTGAGAGTCAGCCAGGAGAGAGCTGAGGGAGAGTTCAGAAGGGTGTCCTCAGTCTGTGAGAGAGCAGCTGGCATCAGGGAGGTGTGTGCTCTGCTACAGCTGAAGGGTACATGAGAGCTCAGGGTGGCCCAGATCAGGGCGCAATGGGACAGGACTATCATTCATACCACGGGTTTGACTTACCTCCTCAATACCTGAGGAACCTTGCACATTGCGTTAAGATCAGGTTTGTGTTTCAGAAAGAAATGAGGGGTGGGGTGGAGCCTAAAAGATGAGTGAAGACATTACTTTGATAAGCTAGGGAAACTATGAAGTCCTGAAACAACAAGGACAGTGGCATTGGGAATGTTTACTACACTAATGAATACGTGAATTAATTGGAGGGATGTCAAAAGCAAGTCTGAATTTTACCATTGTATGTAACACACGTACATAACAATCATTTAAAACACTGCGACAAGTCACATGGGTGTAACAGTGAAGCGTATGCTTCCGATGCTATTTCCAGTGAATAAAGATTAGGGCTTCACACACACATAAATATAGCACAAAACCTGAAATAAGAGAAATGTTCATATGAAAAATAAAGCAAAATCGTTCTTTGTGACAGGCTAGGGCTTGTTTTATTATGTATCAATGTCACATTTCTGGAAGGTGTAAGGAAGGTTATAAATACATTGGCATATTCTCTATAAATTCTCTTCCTTATATAATAACTATAATAATATATTACTATAACATAATAAGCTGTAGAAATTCATTTTTTTCTTTGACTATTTTTTGAGATCCATTTTTCTTGTATCAAAGGTTGTTTTACCAAATGATATTGAGAAAGAATTTCCAGTGTTCTGTTCTTATCTTTAATCAAAGTGTCATATTCTTTTTTATTTCAGTTAACAAATAGTAGAGACAGATTAAGATGCGAGCTTGATTGTGAAAAAGTGTTAGTTCAAGAAATGGTAAGATGATTTAAAATTTTCCCTAATGAATTTATTTTGAAGAATTTAATTCCAACATGAAAGTTTTACACTTTATTTGTAACTCGCTGTGGACTATTCACTCACCTTTGTAAAAAATCTGTATGTGTGCATAATTCTAAACATGTTTAAATATGTTTTTTTAAAGAAAACAGTTTCAATAGTAAATAAATATACTTAAAGAGTAGAAGACTCTTATCTAAGAAATAGTATTACCATCTAAAATGGTGCACACGATCTTTTCATTTAGCTTTGGCAATTTTAAAAAATCTAATATAAGAGCCCAACATTTTGAAGGATTTGCTATTTTTAGTTACAAATTGCCATCAGTGACAACAAAAAAAGAGCCCAGTTAGATATTTTGGCATTCTGTGTTAGTCTCATAAGAAAACACTGCCTTTTTATGTTCTTTTAAGAGAACTTTCCGGACGGCTGGTCTTTTATTTTATCAGTTGACTCCCCACCCCCTGCCCCCAGTGTATGGAAGTGTGTGCTTTCAACTGATCACCACTAGTATGTCTTTGTTACAGTAAACTGACTGTGTGTATTATAATAAAACATAAAACACAGCTTGACTTGCGTCCTAAATGTGCTTGAAAAGAATATGATACTGTGTAGAAGAGAAAAGGTTGTTCATAGGAAATCAACACCGCTTCAGATATTGAAACATTCGCTTTCTTACAGCTTGTCACACGCCGTGCCAAGCCATGACTGTTTCCCCAACTCTGTTTTGTTACTCTCAGCACCCTGTGTTTGGGGTTCCTTGTCATAGAAATTAATGCAAAACAATGCTCCTGGATTACAATAAAGCCTTCTATGAAACCCATTCGGGGATGCAGGCAACGGGAAAAAATCATAGCCGGTTATTCACAAAAACTATGTGTTAACAGATACGTTATTCTGAATGCCTTACTTTTAAGTACCTGGCATACAAAAAAATAGTCTCTGTCATTTGTGTTCACTTAGTCATTGTCTTCTACCCCATCCTCCACTACCCTGTCATCTCTGCAAAGTCCAGGCTCTGCTTCCCAAAAACTAACAACCAAATATGTGCATATTGTCATTAAAATCAAAAGTGTTTTAACAGGGTGGGAAGCAAATGTTATAAGTTTGTTTGCAGAAACAGCCAAGAAATTAAATTTCACAGTCAGCAAATTTGTGCCTATCTAGGAGCAGACCTCAGATCCTTTCAATTACTTTGCCTCCATTCCTTTTCTAACTGTAAGCATTTAATGGGTGCTATTATATTGCACACAGGGGAACCAATCACATTTTATTTTGTTGTTTAAGAAATTTGTTGAGCCCCAAGCTTGCTGCCAAGTGTCAACAGCCTGTCTCCCAAACCCCACAAGAGCTTTCAGGATGTTTAGAACTAGTTTGGGGGTTTCTGTTTTCTGGAGAGGGAGTGAGCTGAAGGTTCTCATTGTCATCAAGGTTGCCATGGCACACCTGCCCTGGGCTAAGTGAGCATGGCCACTGTTTCCTGTTCCCTCTCCCCCAAGGCCTTCTGTCGTGAGCTCAGAGGGAGGCTGGCTTTGTTGCTCTCGGGTTGCTGTGTTCTGTGCTATGCTGTTTTTTTCCACAAACCAGGATTTGTGATCACAGTGACAAGGAGGAGTAGAAGAATGTGTGGCTGACCACAGCCATTTTATAAAAATTTAAAACATTCTGGCTGAAAAGTTTTTGTCTCATGTTTGTCTATTACTGTGTCCTGGTACAATACAAATTATATTCTGGGCTGTTGAGATTCTAGTGTAAAAAGGTCAAAAACACTGGTAGTAAAAAGGTACAATGAAGTAATTACAAATAAGCAAGGAAGTATGGAGAGATTGGCTCCTTAGTATAAGTTTTGGCAGCATGTATGAAATAATTTCATGTTTTCCTATGATTCCTAGGCTGAGTTAGCCTAAAAATCTGAAAGCTCACAAAAGAGGGAGATAGGAGTCCTCACAAAAAAGTACTCTGTTTGAATCATTTCCCTGACCTTACTTCCAGCTTAGTCGCAGTGCGTGAGGTTTCTCTGAACAATCCAGAGGTAGGAAGGAGGTACAGGAGTTGCTCTAGCCTCAAGTAGGGGAAACAGCACCACATTAACCCTGCAGTCTGCATGCACCTTTGAGCGGATTCCTGAAGTCTGAGTTCCCTCAAGTCAAGCTTCAGGTCTTCCCAGTCCTATCTCACGTGATGTGTCAGCATTTGACATTGATGTTTTAGGGACGGTGGCCTTTGGTCAAGGCCAATGTAGCATGAGCATGATAGAGTGGACGACATCCCTGTATGCCGTGGCTGGCAGAAGAGCAAGTTTTACTGTCCACGTGGTCCTTGTTTCACCATCCGTGAGTCCTTGCGCACTGGTCTGTCAAATGTGTTCCACGCAGTCTCAGACACTGGATAACCCTGCCCAGCCTTCATAGTCGATTTATAAAGCCAAAGAGGAAGAGGCAAATCCTGGAAGACCAGAGTGCCCTTGAGCATGTGTTGTCCACTGTTCATCAGATGAGGCCCAGGGACTCTCACAGCAACGCATCTTGCCTGAAGTCAGCACATACAATTTTCTACTTACAATCTGGTTTATGCAAGGATCCTCAAGTACAGGTTCCCCCAGCTGAAGGGCCCTCCCTCCATTGCCACCAGGCTGGGATGTCCTTTCATCCTTTAGTTCAAACACCAGCTCCCCCACCCGGATGAGATGCCCCCTGCACATTCACTTACACACCACCTGGGTTTCCTCTCCTGCTCTCATCACTCTCTATAGAGCCGTCCTGCTCACTGGTCTCTTCAGTGCCAGTGAGGTACTGTACCTGAAGGCAGCAACTGCATCTTGTCCAAGATTGTACCCCCAAGCCTAACATGGTGGCTGCCATGATAGGTGCTCTATGAGTATTTGCTATGAGTCAGTGAAACAACACCTAACAAAAATGAATGCATGAAAATGGCTTAACCTACAAATGGCATGAACGAGACATGGTTTCATAAGCTAGTAAGGGCTGAGGATATAGCTCAATGGCCTAAGCACCTGCCTGGCAAGTGCAAGGTCCTGAGTTCGATTCCCAGTACCAAACAAACAAACAAAAAAGCTAGTAAAACTGTTAATACACACATGCTACACAATACAAAAAATTCCTACAGTATGGTTTCCAGTACTAATGTTTAAGTTCTATGCCCATGGGCCTCAAACTTTTTGCTGCTGAGGTGACAGCTCACCCTGGGTTGCTCAGGACTCTTTTGATTTTAGCACTGCAAGTTCTACAGCCCAAGAATCCCTCAGCCCTGTGTAAACTGAGATGGCTGGTCATGCTAATGGCGAGAGACCTGGAAGCTTCTCCTGTCAGTTCGGGGATTCTAAATGCATATAAGTTCACAAACCAACTCCACTGTAATGAAGAAGATTCTGAGGAAGAATTGAAATTCTTATGGGAAACAAGGTCCAAGCTTTTTAATATTAACCACAATGATACTGATTTCTGGGAGGGATTATCAAGTGAACTAAGCATTCAACCTGCTCCCACTAAAAAAAATGTTACAAGCATATTTGTAAAAGTATCAAAAATTGAAAAGGAAATAAAGAGATAGCGGGTTAAACATACAGAGGATCATCTGAGCATTCCAAGTTTGGTTTGCCCTACAGGGACTTACCAGTGTGCGCTAAACAACATCACAGTCCAGTGCACGGGGTGGGGTCCAGTGCATAGCTGTGACCTCTCCTGTTAGCTAGAACCAAAGTCCATTTCTGCGGAGCAAAGTGAAGGTGAACCTAAAATAAACCTGCAACCTCCCCAGAACTGAGAAAGCTGCAAGGGAAAGTTAGCTCCATACTGAACAAAGTATGGGGAAAGAGTCTCCTCCTGAGGAGACGCAGGGTTTCCGGTGGGTTTGCAACTCCAATTTGTGTCCAAAAAATATGAAACCTGCCATTTAGTTGACTAGGAAGGCTCCTGACAGAAGCAAATGGAAATGCTCTCTGGAAGGAAGTACTTTAATCCTCAACCTCAGAAAATTCTAAATGTTTCCCTTACAATGATAGGAGCAATGAATATGACACAAAGATCAGGAAGCACAGCTGGAAATAAAGAACCACAAGTGAGAAACTGTATGACTACCTCATGGACTGCAGAAGTTGGCCTTTCCCGCCAGTATTTACTATTTATGGCAGTTTGTTTCCATGATGGAAGTCGGACTTGACACAGCAGAGGAGAAAAAGCTCAAGGCATGACAGCAGCTGGAAATAGAGTGGTCAAGGAAGAAAGAAGACAAACCTTCCAGGTCATACCCCCAATGACCCACCTCCTATGACCAGGCTTGACCTCCCAACATCACATTTAGCTATGGACTAACCCTGTGATAAGGAGTATCATGCCCCATGATGCATCACCTCCTCAAGGCCCCATTTATGAGCACATGAGTCTTTGGGGGCACAACCAGACATAAACTGTAACAGTCAATCCCACTTCCCTACACAGACAAATAAATTTGATTACATTTAACCCAATGGAATATTACTCAGCAATAAAAAGGAATGGAGTATTTTTACACAGAGCAGCAAGGATAAAACTCAAAACAACTATGTTGAGAGAAAGAAGCCAGACAAAATAAATACAATGATCCAATGTATATGAAACTTTAGAAAAGTTTCAGTGTATCTGTATACAAGGCACATAAGAAAGTTTCAGAGCGTGATGGATATTTTTGTTACCTTGACTATTCTTTCTCTTTACCTGGCTGTTTGCCACATTTCCATATTGTTTACTACTATTCCTTACTTAAAATAGACTTCTCTCCTTTTTCTCTTCGTATCTTATTCATAGCTTTCCTTCAGCTCTGAGTTTCCCATTATTGGCTTTACCTTGCTGGTTTTCTTCCTCTTTAAGTCTACCAGATGTTGGGTTTCCTTAGACTTAGTGTAGTGAGGGCTTTGGTCTGCCTTCAGTACTCTTTTACTTGGAGAGCTGTCCATTCCTTCATCATCTGTATTCTCAGAACTCCTGCATTTCTACCTTCTGTCCACACCTCTCCTTAGCACTCTAGTCCTACAATTCCAGTTACCTAACAAACCTCCACACTTGAATATCACAGAACATTTGAATTTCAGATGTGCCAAACACTGTTGAATTTAATTCCTCAAATCAGTCTTCCTCAGTTCACAAAATGTTCCTACCATCCAGAAACCTAAGAATCAACCTTCATTTCTCTTCTTTCCTTGGTGTTCATCACCATTTCATCCAGTGTGACAGATAAATAGTCAACTTCTCTCCACAATTACAGCTCACATCCTTAAGTTTATTTCCATTTTTATTGCTTTCCTTCTACCCACTGTATTAAGCCACTAATAATTTTCCTCTGGATTACTGAAGAGTGTCCTAATAGATCTCTTATGGTCTTCTCTCTTGTCTACTCTCCACACAACAATCAGGATAATCTTTTCCCCTCAATACTGAACCATGAAAATTTTCCAGCATTGAAAAAATAATTTGTGGTGAATGTCTGTAAGTCTGCCACCTAGATTTTACTATGCATAATTTATTGTCTTACTTTGTCACCTAGGTAGGCATTTTATCAACCCTCAATCCATCAGCTCATCATCTTTATGATACATTTCAAAACAAGCTACAGCCATTAGTACACTTTTTAGACTTTCTTCATCATGTGCCTCATTAACTAGTCTTCAATATTTGTTTATGTTTACTTCACTGCTGTCTTTCGAGATATTTCTTTTTTTTTCACTTCAACTAGGTTTTATTGGTACATTTCAGATATACATAACAATCACATTCATCACAGGGAATTTGTACCTGTATATGATGTAACTTGCTTTTCTTTTTTCCCCATTCCTCTACCCTCCCATCAACCCCTCCTCCATTTACAAAGCTTTGTTTGAATGTTTTTCTTCTTTTCTCTCTCTCTCTTTTTTTTTAACTTTTCCCTTCTTTCCTTCCTCCCTCTGCTCTTGCTTCTTCCCCTCCATTTTTGAACATTTTCTTCTTATCTCAAATGCATTTTGGTCCTTATTTATACTTACACTTTCTCTTATCAGAGAAACAATGCAGTATTCACTTAAGAATATGGACTTAAGATGCATCCATTTTCCTAGAAATGTCTTGAGTGTATCCTTCTTTATGCCAGAGTAGTATTCTGTCATATAAAAAACAACCACATCTTCTTTATTTTTATTTATTTATTTATTTATTTATTTTTTTGCGGCACCGGGGATTGAACTCACGACCTTGTGCTTGCCGGGCAGGCACTTAGACCGCTGAGCTAGATCCCCAGCCCTGTTTTTGAGACAGGGTCTCACTATGCCAGTCAGGCTGGCCTTGAGCTCACTTTGTAGCCCAGGCTGGTCTCGAACTCACAACGATCCACCTGTCTCAGCCTCCCGAGTGCTGGGATTACAGGTGTGAGCCACCATGCCCGGCACCACATCTTCTTTAAACATTCACCTGTTGATGGGAACTTGGGTTGTTTCCAAGATTTATCTATAACAAATTATGTCACTATAAACATAGGTGTGCATATGTCTCTGTGGTATAATGCTTTTTATTCTTTTGGGAAGGTACCCAGAAGGGGAATAGCTGTGTCAAAGGGAACCTCTAGTTCTAGTTTTCTGAGAAATCTCCATACTGATTTCCACAGTGGTTGTACCAGTCTACACTCCCACAAATAGTGGGAAAGAGTTCCTTTATCCCCACAGCCCCTCCAGTATTTGTTATATGTTGACTTCTTGAGAATAGCTATTCTTTCTGGGGTGAGATGAAATCAGTGTTGTTTTAATTTGTATCTGTTGGATGACCAGTGATGTGGAACACTTTTTTATATATTTATTTGCTGTTTGTATTTCCTCATGTAAGAAGTGTGTATTCATTGCATATGCCCATTTTTGGATTGAGTCTTTGAATTTGGGAGTTCTGATTTTTTAAAATTCTTTATATGTTCTTGGTAGTAATCATTTGTCTCAGGAACAGCTGGCAAACAATTTTTTCTCACCTTGTGAGTTGTCTCTTCATTCTGTTGGTGGTTTCTCTTGCTGTGCAAAAGCTTTTTAATAAGATGAGATCCCAGTTGTTGATTCTTTGTGATAGTTCCTGGATGATTGGGGTTTTATTCATAAAGCCTTTGCTTACACTTATGTCTTCAAGAGTCTTACCTATTCTATCTTCCAGCAGATTTAATGTTTCTGTTTTAATATTTATATCTTTGATTCATTTCCAATTTAGTTTAGTGTATGGTGAAAGATATGGGTCCAAATTTAATCTCTGGCATGTGCAAGACCAGTTTTTTCAGCACTATTTATTAAAGAGGCTTTCTTCCAGTGAATGTGTTTGGCACCTTTGTCACTGATAAGGTGGCTGAATGTGTCTGGAGTTGTTTCTGCATCTTCTAATCTGTTCCACTGATGCTCGGGTCTGTTTTTTTTTGTTTGTTTTTGTTTTTGTTTTTAATCACAGTAGCTTTGTAGTATAATTTCAAATTGGGGATTGTGATGCCCCCTGCCTTGCCTTTGTTGCCCAGAATTCCCTTTGCTACTCTAGGTCTGTTATGGTTCCAAATGAATTTCAGGATTGTTTTCTCTAATTCTGCGAGATATGTTGTTGGAATTTTGATCAGAATTGCATTAAATCTGTATGACAGTTTTGGAAGTATGGCCATTTTAACTATATTGATTTTTCCTATCCAAGAGCAGGGGATAGCTTTCCATTTTCTAATATCCTCTTCAATCTCATGTTTTAGAGTACCGTAGTTTTCAGTGTAGAAGTCTTTTACATTCTTTATTAGATTGATTCCTAGATATTTCATTTTTTGGATGCTATTGTGAAAGGTGTTATTTCCTTAATTTCTTTCTCAGTGAGCTTCTCATTTGTGTACAGGAAAGCTATTGATTCTTGAGTGTTGACTTTGTATCCAGCTGTACTACTGAATTTTCTCATTTAATCTAGCAGTCTTTTAGTGGAGTTTTTGGGATCCTCTATGTAGAGTATCATGTCATCTGCAAATAATGATAGTTTAACTCCCTCCTTTCCTATTATTATTTCTTTTGTTTCTTTCTGTTGTCTAATTGCTCTGGCTAAAGTTTCCAGAATTATGTTGAATAAGAATAGAGACAGTGCACATCCTTGTCTTGTTCCTGATTTTAGAGTGAAAGCTTTCAGTTTTTATCTGTATGGCATGATGTTGGCTATTGATTTGTCATACATGGCTTTTATCAGATTGAGATAAAGACTGTCTATTCTAATTTTCTGTAGGTTTTTTTTATCATTCATGGTTGCTGGACTTTATCAAAAGTTTTTTCTGCATCTATTAAGATAATCATATGATTTTTGTCCTTGGCTCTGTTAGTATGGTGTACTACATTTATTGATTTACATATGTTGAACCATCCCTGCATCCCTGGGATGAATCCCACTTGGTCGTGGTGTATAATCTTCTTGGTAATTTGTAGCATTCTCTTTGCCAGTATCTTATTGAGGGTTTTGCATATATGTTCATTAGAGAGATTGACCTGTAGTTCTCTCTTAGTTGGGTCTTTCTCCAATTTTTTTTGAGGTTTCAATATTTTATTCAAATTTTACTGTAAGTGATGTTAATTACAGCATTTGAAGGGGAGGATCTAATTCCACACAAATTGGAAGACTCTAAAATGTACCCAATAAACTGCTGAAAAATGAACTGAGTGGTAAGAATACAACACACACCCATTTAGATTCCTAGTGTTGTCACCATGTGATTGCAGTCACACAGACTTCCCAGCTTGTAGCTGGTCGTACACTGGTGCAAGGGCAAAAAAAACCACGACATGAAAAGGAATTAAATCCTGAATGATTGGCTTTATTACATCTCCCCTCACCGCCCCAAAATGGCACAAAAGAAACAGCTACTGCACCCTGTGGACTACTTTTGGTGTAAAAGAGGTGATGAGGGGCTGGGGTAGGAATAGGTCGTGAAGGTCTGTCTAAAAAAGTCCCTTTCAGGTGAGTTTGAACACACCATCAAGCCATGAGCTGCTCACCAGTCAGGGTTAGGAAACCAAGGTTAGATTCTCAGAAAGTCACAATTCATTCATTTACTCAATGAGGATTTACAAAGTGCCTATACGTTATCAGCTTCCACTTGCAGCCATGTCTAAATTCTTCAAAAAAGGAACCTGGCATCTCTAGAGGGGCCACCGAGTTCCCCCGTGTGTACTGCTGAAAGGACCTTATTTTGGAATCAAGTTTCTTCTGTACCTCTGACTCGATAACACCTTAAAGCTGAATCATCTTTCACCTGGAGGTCTAACATGATATTTTTTAGCAATTCTTGCATCCCAGACATACGACATTAAAAGGTACACTAAATTCTGAAGGTAGCTATGCTGCAAAATAGTTTAAAATTAACAATTGTACAGTATGCATTTATGCTTGAAATTCCAGTCCTAGACCAAGTTTGTGGCCACCGGCGTTGACATTCTTGCCGTCCAGCAGAGCTGAGTGTCAGTTTGATTCCTGGCTTCAGGGTCTGAGTGTATCCTAAACCAATCAGGCTGGAGTTGTTCACTTTGGCCGAGAAGCAGGCATCAGGGTTGATCTGATACTTGGCTGCTATTCCGAAGCGAGTGTTACTGTTCCCTGCCGTCCAGGCAAGATTGACAGCCGTCTCCAGCTTCTTGTTCACCTTCTGGTAAATGGAGCCACCAAATTCTGTCCCGTCATTCACATTAGTGTGAAGCTGGAACTCATCTGTCTTGCAGCCAACTGCAAAGTTGCTCTGGGTCACTCGGGACTTTGCGGTCTCAAAATTCATCTGGTAGCCAGCCAGCCAGCCCTCGTAGCCCAGCACCAGGGCTCCACGGATCGAAGGCCCCGCGATGTTGAAGTCCACGTCGCAGCCCAGGTTGATGTGCTCCCGCTTGTACCCCGTCTTGATTTTAGCATTTTTTCCCCAGTGTTAGGTGAGAAGGACGAATTGAAGGTCAGCTTCAGTCCATGCACAAGCTGATCTTCCACAGTGATCTCCGTGCCCAGGGTGTTGTCCGTGTTCCATTTCTCCGTGAACGTCAGGCCATACTCGGTCCACCTGTACTTGGTTTCCAGACTGCCTGTCACTTTGGTGGTCTCTGTGTTGGCTGAGCCTGAGCTTGTGAATTCCAATCCGTTCTCAGACTTGGTTTTCAAATCAAGTTTGATTAATCCAAACCCGTAGTCCTTGGTGAAGACGTCCCTGGCGGATTTGCCAAGATCGGCGTACGTGGGCTGCACGGGCATCTTCTGCTCTGTGGTGGCGGTGGTGGTGGCGGTGGTGGCGGCAGCAGCGCGGGTGCGGCGCGAGGAGCGGAGCGCGGGAAGCCTCCTTCTCCAATTTTGGTATCAGGGTAATGCTTGCTTCCAGGAATGAATTTGGGAATATTGCTTCCTTTTCAACTTCATTAAAGAGTTTGAGAAGCAGTAGTGTTAGGTCTTATCTAAATTTCTTGTGGAATTCAGCAGTGAATCTGTCATGGCCTGGGCTTTTCTTTGTTGGTTGGGTTTTAATTACATCTTTGATTTCATTGATTGATATCAGTTTATTTAGGATTTTTATATCCTCTTGATTCAGCTTTGGTAATTCGTATGTATCTAGGAATCTGTCCATTTCTTCTGCATTTTCCATCTTATTAGAATACAAGTTTTCAAAGTAGGTATAGATGATCTGGATTTCTGCAGGCTCCATTGTGATTTCTCCCTTTTCATTCCTAAGTGTATGGATTTAAGTCTTTTTTTTTTATAAGTTTGGATAAGGGTTTGTCAATTTTATTTAATCTTTCAAAAACCAACTCTTCAATTCATTAGTTCTTTGTATTGTTTTTTAGTCTCCAATGCATTAAATTCTCCTCTGATCTTTATAATTTCCTCCCCTGTACGAGCTTTTGGCTTAGCTTGCTCCTCTTTTTCTAGAAGTTTGAGATTCATGATTAAATTACTTATTTGCACTTGGTCTGTTTTCCTGATATGGGTATTCACTGCTATAAATTTTCCTCTTAGGACTGCTTTCCCTGTGTCCCATAAGTTCCAGTATGTTGTATTGATGTTATCATTTAATTGTAGAAGCTGTAATTTCTTCTTTAATTTAATCTGTGACCCATTAGTTGTTCAGGAGGGTGTTGTTTATTTATTTGTAGCAGGGAATGAACTCATGACCTAGTTCCTGCCAGGCAGGTGCTATGCTGCTGAGCTATATCCCCACTCCTTTTTAATTTAAATGAGTTTATGAAGTTCTTGTGGTTTCTTTCAAAATTAATTTCCAATTTCATTGCACTATGGTCTGATAATATGCACGAGATAGTTTCAATTCCTTTGCATTTACTTAAGCAGGTTCTATGAGAAAATATGTGGTCTACTTTGGAAAATGTCCCATGTACAGCTGAGAAGAATGTGCATTCTGATGCTGTGTGGTAGAACACTCTGTAGACATCTACTAATTCCACTTGTTCAAAACTTTGATTCAGTTCTTATATTTCATTGTTGATTTTTGTCTAGTTGATCTGTCTCTTTGTCACAGTGGGGTATTGAGATCCCACAATAAAACTGTGTTAGTGCTCATTTGATTTTTCACATCCATTAATATTTGTTTTATAAAATTGGGTGCACTGGTACTGGTTGCATATATATTTATGGTTTTTGTCTCTTCCTCTTGTTTTGTTCCCTTTACAAGGATGTAGTGACCTTCTTTATACCTCTTAATCAGTCTTGGCTTGAAATTCACTTTGTCTGCAAATACAATAGCTACCCCTGATTTTTTCTGGGTTCCTGTCATATGGAGTATTGTTTCCATCTTTTGACTTTCAGTCAATGAATTTCTTTTTTAATTAAATATGTTTCTTGTGTGCAGTGTATTGTTGGATCTTGCTTCTTGATCCATTCTGCTAGTCTGTTTCTTTTGATTGGTGAATTGAGACCATGAACATTGACGGTTATAACTGATATGTATTGACTTATCCTTATCATGTTATTTTCCTATTGTTGGCTCCCTGCCCACCCATTTAATTGTTTGCCTTGCCTGGTGGGTTCCTTCTGTTGAGGTTCATGGATTTATAATTTGTATTATCTCTTTCTAGACTGTCCTTTAGAACATTTTGGAGTGCTGATTTGGTGGCCATAAATTTCCTCAGATTTTCTTTGTCAAGGAAGTATCTTATTTTTCCATCAATTTTGGAAGATAGTTTTGTGGGGTACATCAGTCTGGATTAGAGATTATTTTCTTTTGGAGATTGAAATACTTCACTCCAGTCTCTCCTTGACTTGAGCATTTGTGCTGAGAAGTCAGCTGTGATTCTGTTCAGCTTTCCTTTAGAGGTGATTTGTTTCTTTTCTCTAATAGCCTTTAATATTCTATTCTTGTGTTTGGTCTCTGGAATCTTGACTATGATATGCCTAGGTGTAGATTTTTTTTTATCGTGGCTAATTAGAGTTCTATATGTCTTACTTGTACGTATGTCAAAATCTTTTTCCCAACCACAGAAATTTTCTGCCATGATGTCTGTGAACAGGTTTTTTTTTTTAAATATATAATTTGTGCTATCTCCTGCTTTTTTGTTGATGCCAATGAATCTTAAGTTATTCTTCTTTTCACCCTCTAGCAGCTGCTGGATTGATTTCTTATAGTCTCTAGCTATTTTTAAGAAAAAATTTTTTCATGATCACTAACTCCAAGCCTGTCTTCTATATCTGATATTCTGTCCTCACATTGGTTCGTTCTGCTGCAGATAATTTCAATGGAATTTTTATTCTGCTGGATATCTGCTTGAATCTGTCTTAGGGATTCCATTTCTTTCCTATGCTGAACATTCATAGTTTCTATCACTTTCTTAAGTTTCTCTCTCTCTCTTTTTTTTTTTTGTCTGTGTCTGCTCTAGAGTCCTAAGCATGGTTTCCATTGTGGCAGTTATCTGAGAAATTATTTCTGATTTGATTTTTTTCTAGAGTCTCATTTAATTGCTTTGTTGTTACCACTTCAGAGAAGCCAGGTGGCTGGCTTTCAGGCTGTCCTACCTCATTGCTTCTGGGTTTGCTTATGGTGAACTGGATGTCTAGAGTTGCATCTTAAGTATTTTCTAATTTTCTTTTCCTTTTTTTTAAGTTTAATTCTTGAGTGATGTTTGTAAATTTCCTATGGTGAATTTCTTTATTGCTAGTATTTAGAACCCTTAGGAAATGACTACTTCTCTGAAGTTTCTTCTAGATGTAACTGGTTTTTGGGTTTTGAGTCTGTTGCAAGATCCTACCTTTTCAGTTTGCTGAGAATGAGAAGTTGCTGCCTGCTTGATCCATCCCCTGGTTTCTTGGCACTGACCCATAGTATTTTCTATGATCATGATGATTAGTCAATCTCAGTCTTGGAAACCAGGAAGAACAGCTGGTTAGAATGATTATGTCACTTTTGGCCAAAGTGGTACCATCAGCATAGCATCAAACATAGTCTAGAAAATGACAAACCAAGGTAATCATTAATTTTCCATCTTTAATCATATGAACCAGATTTGTGGTTATATAACAAAATCTAAAACAAACCAGAATGTTTGTAAGTCCTTAATGTGTCAATTTTACCCTGAGGGGTTAAAATTTAAAACAGGTTCAGGAAAAAAAATAGAAAAGTAGAAGAAGAAGAAAAGATTAGAAGTAAGGCTGAAAGACAAAGGGGGATCATACTAACTTTGGGAAAGAGAGGGAGGGAAAGAGATAAGGAAGAAATAAAAGGGAGAACAGAACAGAACAACCACAAGGAAGCTAGAAACCACATTCACACTCATATAATAAGATCAAACAATGAAGGAAGAAAAACAGAAAACAAAAACAAAATCACAACAACAAAAAATAAATGAGAGAGAGAGAGAGAGAAGAAAAAGAAAAAATCCACCTCCAGTTTTATCTCTGCTGTCACTGGTAGACAATGTGTGGAGACAGAGTCCAGATCTGTGTTGATTTATCCCAGCAAGCCAGCAGTAACTTTATGGCAGGGTAGTGAATAGTCTCAGTGAGCCTGTACCTTTATTTTCCCTGAAGTTTAGGCTGTGTTCTGACCATGTCACTAAGCCCAGATCCATTCAAATTGCAGCAGTCAGTGCACCTTCCATGGGCTTGAACTCATTTGGGAGCCGCTAGATGGACCCAGTAGTTATTCTGAGTTCTGAGCTCAGCTGGTCCCACTCCAAGATGGCTACAACCAATCAGTCCCCCTCAGGATATGACTGAGCCCTCAGCACTCACCCCCAGCTACTGCTACTTTTCTCTGTGGAGGCCTCTGGTGTTGCCAGCAATCACCATGTGTCCACAGTTTAGAACAACTTGTCTTACACAGTGAATTCCAACTCAGGGTGAAGGCTACACTGGCTACCTCCATTCTGGGTTCAGGAGACCCAATTCTCTCCTTCTTGTCTTTCATATATTGCTATATTTCACTGTCTGGACAGTAACTCTCAGAGAGGCTCTTTCTCTGCTGGTTACCACTCCATTACATTCTCAAGATAATATTTGTATGCAATAAAACACATACATTTTAAGGGTACCATTTGATGAGTAAGTTTTTGTTTTGTTTTATGGTTCTGGGGACTGAACTCAGTACCTCACACATACTAGACAGATACTTATACTGAGCTACCTTTGCAGTCCCATTTGGCAAGTTTTGACACTATATTTGTCCAAACTCCAGTCAACAAGTACACATTACTGCCACGTCACAATCATACCTGCATGACCCTACCCAGGCATTCATCACTCTCCTCCTCATAAAGTGACCACTATTTTTAATTTTAAATTACTTCTTTCTTTCTAAAACTTTACATAAACAGAATTACATGGTCTACACTCCTGTGAAAGATTTCTTGCATTCCTCAAAATATTTTTGAGATTCAGCCATGTTATGCTTATCCTTGTTTGTTTCTTGTTAATTTTGAGTAGAATTCCAGTTGGTGAATATACCAGTTAGTTTATCCATCCTGCTGTTGGTAAATACCTGAGCTGTCTCCTGTTTTTGGCAACCATAAATAAACCTACTATGAATATTCTCTTATACATCCTTTTGTCATGTTTTCGTATTTTAGGGACTGTGAAATGTTATATAACAGTGTAGGTATATATTGAGTTATAATTTACAGATCTTTTTTCCAAAGTGATTATACCACTTACACTCCCACCAACAAAGAATGAGAGTTTCATTTGTTCTACATCCTTGTGAACATTTGGTGGTGTCAGTCTTTTAGTTCAGCTATTCTAGTGGGTATAGAGTGATGCCCCATTGTGACTTTAATTTGCATTTCTTTAACCATTAATATCATTGAATACATCTTCTTTGCTTACTGGACATACATATATATTCTTTTTTTGAAGTATATATGCCAATATTTTTCCCATTTGAAGAATGAGTTGTTTAGACTTCTCATGCTAGTAAAGATAGAGAAAATCATTCTTCCCAGATTCTCCCTTTTACAACTATAAAACCTTACACATAGCACCAAAAAATGTAGAAAGACTCCAAAAGGCAAAAGAATGAGGTGGATTATTTGCAGACCCTCAAGAATGGCGTGGCAGTGAGTTTCCTGCATTTCCTCATTGACCTTCCTGTATTAACTGACAGGGCACACTAGAAACCTCCAACCCAGAACCAATAAGAAAAGACCAAAAAACAACCATTCCCAAGAAAAACCTGGTTTCCCTAGCCAAAGTACCAGAAAAAAGGTGAACAGGGGGTTGATCTTCCAACCTACCCTCACACCTCTCAGAAGCAAGCAAAAGTGGCTTGAGTCCCCTGCTAAGATAGTATGTTGGCAAGACTAAACATTAAGTGAATCTTCTGCCTTCTGCCTGACAGGGATAGGAAATTTTCCAATTCTACAGGTGATGTGGACAAGCCAAACAGGAAGGAGGGAGCTAATCTTGATGTTCTTGAACCTGGAGAAAGCAGGTGGTGGTGCCATAATGCCCCTGTGGGGGCAGTGTCGATAAGGCCAAGGGACAACTGATCTTCCATCCTACCTTAGGGGAAAGAAGGTAAAGTTTAGAATGCCTGCAGCCTCCCTACAATGCTCCTACTATGATAATATCGATAGGATCCAGCATGGCCTTGAGCTTCCATCCCCCAAACATCCAATCATACATGGCAAGACTTAAAGAGGACCCCTGAGGCAATGCTAGTCAACTGCAGCTCCCTTCTCTACCTTTGGCAACAGTGCCCTATGAGGAGCTCAGCCTCTGCTCCCATCAAGCACCAATGGGAGTGAACAGGATACTAAACAAGGAGGTGTCATGTGTGGCTGGTCAGGAAAGCACTTCCTGGACTTCCCAAGCGAGTGGGGCTTGGTGGGGAGCAGAGCAAGCCCCCACCTCCACTGAGAGGAATGAGCTAGTGCAAGGCAAGTTGATGCTCTGAATTCCCCTCAACCCTTGCTATAAATGGGGAGCTGAGCTTCTTTCTGTCTCACCCTGCAGCAAAAAAGTAGTCTTCACCCACTGTCTTCTGGTGACAGCAGGCGGTAAATTTCCACCCCGCCTGACTACAATGAGAAAATTGGAGTCAGTGTTCCAAATTTTGCTGGAATCTGAAGTATGCATCCACCTGGCTCATGTCTGCTTTTTAAAAAGATGGAATGATATGATATTAAAAAACAATATTAAATATTATATGTTATTAAAGAATTCATTATATAATATTTAAATGTTGAGGATACAACTGGAAATCACTCAGACCAAGAACTTGGAAAATCACAACATGAATGAGAAAAGAAAATCAAACCCAACACCTACATAAATGAAATGTTAGATTTTTTTACAAAGATTTTTAAAAACAACCATCAAAAATTCTTCACCAAAAAATTGTGAGGCAGGGCGTAATTCAAGCTACTCAGGAGCCTGAGTTGGGAGGATCTCAAATTCAAGGCTTATTTAGGAAATGTAGCAAAGTTCCATTTCAAAATAAAGTGAAAAAAGCTGGGTAGGTAGCTTAACATTCCCTGCATTCAATTTCCGGTACTATAAATACATACATGCATAAACAAAATTCTCTTGAAACAAATGAAAAACTATGAAATTTCAGCTAATAGAAATTACTTTTTAAAAACAAAATTGAAACTATAGATTTGAAAAACTCTCAAATGAATGTCATTCTCCAGTCAGAGGATAGGCTAATAGTAGAGTGGAGATAATGGAGGACAGAATCTGAACTTGCTGACAGATCACTAGAATTTACCCAACCTGAAAAAGAAAGACATTAGATTTTTAAAAATGAACAAAAACCCACCGGAGCATGGGACACTAATGAAAGAGCTACCATTTGTATTAATTATCAATGTCCAAGACAGACAGGAAAAAAAGAGTTTGAAAAAATTTCAAAGAAATAATGGTTGATAATGCCTTAATTTTTTTTTTATCTTTAAGGATAGTAAAACCCAACAAAACAAAACAGAATAAGTCCAATCAAAACACAGTGGTGAAATTGGTACAGAGCATCAAAGCAGAGTAATGGGAAAAGAACAGTGGCTACTATAGTGTATGTTGTTATCTTCACAGTAGTTTTCCATTCCATCGGTTATAGCAAAATCAGACCAAAACAAAACAGAATAAAGCCAATCAAAACAGAATATTGAGTAAAGCAAAAAAAAATTAATGAAACAAAACAGTGAGAACATTATTAGACTTCAAAAACAAGACAGAAATAATTCCCCATATTTGCCATATTGCATACTGATATCCTCCCTATACATGCTCAGACTGTCAGTCCCATGCCTGTAAATTCAACCTAACAATACAATCCTTCAGGTGCTTTTTGTACCTCAGTTGCTATCAGCTCAGGCTGACCTCCAAACCAGCTGGTGGCTTACAGGGTGAGGGAGTTTGGTGATTGTCAGCCTGCACACCGGTAGACTTATAGGAAGCACTGACTTTTCTCTTCCTGGGCCCTGCAAGGTCTGCATGGCTTACCAGAAAGGCTGGTTGTTGGATCTTTGATTGGCTCCTCCCAGTCCCAGCATGGCTGATTCTCGGGAGTTGCTATCTGACTTTTCTTTGTCTTCCTGGGTCCCGCGTGGTCTGCACAGCTTAGCAGAAAGGCTGGCTAGTTGGATCCTTGATTGGCTTCTCCCAGTTCCAGCATGGCTGATTCTCGGGAGTTGCTATCTGACTCTTCTTTCTCTTACTGGGTCCCTCATGGTCTGCCTAATGCCCTAAATTTGGCAAGACACCATAAATCAAGAGGATTAAGAAACCGAGAAAACTCAAGGTAGGATATATCTAAAGGAACCCACACCAGTCCACAATTAAATTTCTGTAAATTGAAGGCCAAAAGAGAAACAACCAAAATTTGAATGATTGTGTTACAATTTAAGTGACAACATGTCTTGTCTGAAATCATGGTGGCCAGTAGAATGTGATAGAACATTCTTCAAATACTGAAAAGATAAATTCTGTCAGGCATAATTCTATGTCAAGAATGAAGGAGAGGTCAGGTAGGTGACATATGCCTGTAACCCCAACCACTTGGAAGGCTGAGGCAGGAGGATTGCAAGTTCAAGTCCACCCTGGACAACTTAGCAAGACTAGGTCAAAAAATTCTAAAGGATATAGCTCAGCAGTAGGAAGCCTGACAAGCATGCATAAGGTTCTAGGTATAATCTCAAGTACCGCACACACACAACACACACACACACACACACACAAACACACACACACAAGAAAAGAGAAATGATTATAATCTCAAGTGAGGAAAAGCTAACAGCATTCGTTACCACTGAAACTATCCTTAGTGAATGATACAGGAAGTCCCCTGCATAAAGTAATAACATAAGAAGGATTGGAATTTTAGTGGGGAAAATAAAAGAGTATATGAGAAGGTAAAAATGAAAGCAAATACAATAGACTATCTTCTCATGAGTTTTTGAAATCAAATTTCATGGTTGATGCAAAAGTATAGCATCATTTAATGTGGTCTTTAATGTATAAATAAAAAGTTGGAACACAAAGAAACCTACATGCAAGTAATATTTTTACACTTTCCTGGATACTATTAGACTGACAAATTACAGTGGTACCTCAGTTCATGAATGCTTTTGTTTGCCAACGATTTGGTGCACAAATGAGAGCATTTGGCAAAATTCTGTTTTTGTTTACAAATTCTACATTGGGTGACAAAGATGACTTCAACCATCTTTCCCAAAATCATGGAATGAACTAAGTTCATGAACTAAGGTACCATGTATACTTGTATATTGTAATGCTTGTTGTATAACTAAGAAAACTGTATAAAAAGTTATATACAGAAATACCAAATCAATATGAATTCTTTTTTTTTTTGTACTTCGGATCAAACTCACAACCTCACACTTGCCAGGCAGGTGCTTAAGCCACTGAGCTAGATCTCCAGCCCTTGTCTTTTTGAGATGGGGTCTCGCTATGCAGTTCAGGCTGGCCTTGTGCTCACTTTGTAGCCCAGGGTGGTCTCCAAATCACAACGATCCTCCTGCCTCAGCCTCCCTAGTGCTGGGTCAATATGAATTCTTTAAAAGTACCCAAGTAACCCATAAAAGGTAAGAAAAAGAAAAGAGGAATGAAAAATAAAGGAAATAAACAGAAAATAAATGATAAAAGAGCCGACTAAGCCCTAACACATCAATAATTACCATACATTTAAATTGGGCAGCTGGATTAAAAAACATGATCCAACAATATATTGTGTATGAGAAATTTGCTTCAAGTCCAATGACATAGGCAGATTGATAATAAAAGGATGAAAAACATAGCTTGTAGACATTAATTAAAAAAACAGGATTGATCCCATTGATATCACATAAAATAAACAGAACAAACAGAATTAGTATAAACAAAATGGGACATTGTATAGTGGCAAAAATATCAGTCTCCCAAGAATATATGATCCTAAATGTGTATACATATATAAAACAAAGCCTCAAAACACATGAAGAAACTACTGATAGAGTTAAAAGAACAGAGAAATTTATAATTTTTTTTTTGTGGCGCCGGGGATAGAACTTGCAACCTGGTGCTTGCCAGGCAAGCACTTAGGACACTGAGCTAGATCCCCAGCCCTTGTCTTGTTGAGACAGGGTCTCGCTATGCTATTCAGCCTGGCCTTGAGCTCACTTTGTAGCCCAGGCTGGTCTTGAGCTCGCAACGAACCTCCTGTCTCAGCCTCCCGGGTGCTGGGATTACAGGAGTGAGGCACCACGCCTAGAAAAATTTACAATTATAACTGGGAAATTTAAAAAGCTCCTCTCCACAACTGATAAAATTACACAATAAATTAGCAAGGATTTAGAAGAATTGAGAACTGAGAAACACAATCAATAGGTTCTAACTGACATGCGGAGAACACTCCATGCAACAGCAGAATACATTTTTTTCTCAAAAGCCTGTGGAATATTCACCACTCTAGATGATATATTCTGAGTCAGAAAGTGACCCTGGACACATTTTTAAATTTTTTTATTCTAGAGATAATAACAAAACAAAACAAAACAGAATAAAGCCAATCAAAACAAAGCAGTGAAATTGGTACAAAACTTTGAAGCTGTATAGTAAGAAAACAACAATGACTACCATTGTATATTTTGTTATCTTCACTATAGTTGTCCATTCCATCAGATATAGCAAAATCAAATCAAAACAAAACAGAATAATACCAATCAAAGCAGAACATCGAGTAAAGCAAAACAATCAGAACAAAACAGTGAGAACAATATTGGACCTCTAAAACAAGACAGAAGGAAATCCCCCATATTTGCTCTACTGCATACTGTCATCCTCCCAACAGATGCTCAGACTGCTGGCCCCAGGCCTGCAAAGTCAACCAAACAATACAAGCATTCAGTTGCTTTTTGTACCTCTGTTGCTATCAACTCAGCCTGTCCTCAGAACCAGCTGGTTGCTTATGGGGACAGGGGCTCTTGATTCTCAGCCTGTGCAGTGGTAGGCTCATAGGAGGTACTATCTGACTTCTCTCTTCCCAGGCCCTGCATGGTTTGTGTGGCGTATCAGAAAGGCTGGCTATTTGGCTCCTTCAACCTGGACACATTTTAAAAACAAAATTTTACATAATGTGTTCTTCAAACATAATAGAACGAAATGAAATCAATAACTGAAAGACAAGAGTAAAATCTCCAAACACCTGGGAATTAAACAAAACACTTTCAAATAATTCATGGATTAAAATGAAATCTCAATGTAAAGTTTTAAAAAATCAACATAGAACCGAATAAAAATTAAAATATACCAAACATGTGAACAATGCTGAGAGAAAAACATAGCACTAACTGCTTACAGTAGGAAACAAGCAAGGTCTCAAATCAATAATCTGTTCCCAGTAAAAGAAATTAGAAAAAGAAGAGAAAATTAACCCAAGCCAACAAGAAAGAAATGATAAAGATAATGGCAGAAATCAGTAAAATTGAAAATAAGAAAACAACAGAGAAAATCAATGAAAGAGGTGGTGCTTTAAAAAAAATCAATAAAATTGATAAGTCTCTAGGAAAGCTAACAAATGTAGAAAGAGACAAAACCGCAAATCTCCAATATTGAGAAAGAAGTGGGAAATCACTATAAAATATGTAAGATTTCAAAGCATGATCGGCAAAACTACAAATGACTTTATGCTCATAAATTTCACAACTTAGAAAAATTCCTCCAAAGCTACTAACTACTCAAATTCAAGCAACTTTATATAAAAAATCAGAACAGTTATATGACCATAAATAAAGTGAGTTCAGTTTAAAAGCATTGTAAAAGAACTCTCCACACTAAGGTAGCTACTAGCATACTTGACATATTGGGTGTCCTGGAAGGCCCAGTTCCTAGGTTGCAGACAGCTGCCTCCTCACTGTGTGCACACCTGGTCTTTCTTTAGGAGAGAGAGAGAGAGACAGAGAGAGAGAGAGAGATACTGAGACACAGAGAGACAGAGTGAGACACAGAGAGACAGGGACAGATAGAGAGTGAGAGAGAGAAGAAACAGAGGAGAGAGATTCCTCTTCCAAAAGACACTAATCCCATTTTAAGGATTCTGCCCTCATGACCTAATCTAGACCTAGCTACCTCCAAAAGGCCTTATCTCCTAATACTATCACATTGATACTGGAAGTATATATCAACATGTTAACTTTGAAGGGACATAAAGTCTCAGTCCATAACAAACCTCATCAAAATTAAATGCTCTTGCTCCAGAGAAGTGCATAGGAACCTGTAATGGTTGATACATTGTGCCAACTTGAGAAGTTAAAAAACTTACCTGAATGACTCAGCAGTTCTACATCCTAGGGTGTAGAGGACATGCCCTAGAGTAGCTGTTTATACTCTAGGATATTGTAATGGTTGATTCGTTGTGTCAACTTGAGAAGTTTAGAAGTTTAACTAAGTGATTCAGCAGGGAGCCAGGGTCCTCACTTTGTAAACACCCTGAGCCTGTGCAAGAGGAGGGCTCAGAGATGGTGTGAACACTATATACAATATAAGAGAGGAAAAGAGGTTTGTTCTTTCCCCATTTTGTTTTTGTCGCTTTTGCTGGCTTCCACTGCCATGAAAGGTTACCCCTCTGCCATAATGCCTTGCTGTGGAGCCAGCTGATTATGGATTGAAACCTCCACAAACTGTGAGCTAAATAAACTTTCCCCCCTTAAATATTGGGGTTGGGTACTTTGTCTCAATATCCAGTCCATTTTTATAGTATGCATCTCCATTCACTTAGGTCTTCTTTAATTTTTATTAGCAACATGTTGTCTTTTTAGTGAGAAGTCTTGCACATTTTTGTTAAGTTTATTCCCAAGTATTTTATATTTTTGATGCTGTTGTAAGTGGGATTGTTTTTAGATTTTGTTTCCAATGGTTTACTACTGGTATATGAAAATGCAGTTGACTCTTACGTTAAATTTATATCCTTCATCCTTGCTAGGTTAATGTATTAGCTATAGTCATAAGTTTATAGATTCTTTAGACTTTTACTTGTAAACAGTCAAGTCTTCTGCAAATAGTTACAGTTTTACTTATTGCTTCTGATCTTTATCCCTTTTATTTCTTTTTAGTGTCTTATTGCAGTGGTTAAGACTTTCAATAGAATATTGAATAACAGTTATGAAAATAAGTATCATCACCTTGTTCCCACACTTATGGGAGTATCATTATTATATCATGATTACGTATGATTGGGATATAAGTTTTTTATTGCCAACATTTGTTAAACTTTGGAACTTTTCTTCTATTTCTATTTTTTATCATGAGAGGCTGTTGAATTTTGTCAAATGTATATTCTTCAGCTACAGAAATTATTTTTTTTCTCCCTGATTTTGTAACAGGGTAAAATACCTTTATTTTTTTAATGTTAAAGCATTTCTGCATTCCTGAGGAAAATTCTACTTGATCATAATCTATAATAAATTTTATAATACTCAATTTAATTTGCTAATAGATTTTAAAAGATTTGTGAAGAAAATGATTTTTAAATAATTATAGTGGAGCTGAACTCTAATATTAGGCTTGGGTTCAAACCTACTGAGACTATTTGATGCAATCCTTAATGGGCATCAGTAACTGTCCTCCCAGGGTGCATGATTCATGAAACATCTTTCTATTGACTTCTACTCTGGAAGTTGAGAGAGATATAGAAAATTCATTGCAGTTGTGTTCAGATGCCAATTAGATTAATGGCTAGATGCATTTATCATCATTGTTTAATCTCAAATAAGATTATTCATAATTAGAATCACTAGTACTCATAACATTATCAAAAACATTAATGTTAGTGACAGTGTTTTTGATACAATGCTTTTCTGAAAGGAAATTAGAATTAATTTTTAGAGTAAAATTTCATTATATTGCTGATGTTTGACCTTGTCTTAAATGTCTACAAAAAATTATAAGACTTTAGAATTTACAACTATTATAATAGTGTATCAAATTATCACCTCATAAGCAAACAATGAATGTTTCTCTATAATCTCTATTATACATAAAGCAATAAATAAATGCAAACAACTTTTAAAATTTATAATCCTGTATATTTCTGTTCACCTATTTGTAAGTGCTGTTCTAAATACAAATTTATCTTCTCTCTTTTAATTTACATTTAACATAATTACTTATATTCCCTAACAGTTCTGTCGGTGAAATGGTTTCTAAATGCTACTTTTTCCTTGCTTAGAGTTGTTTTATAAAGCAGATGAGAAAAGGACCAACAGATGGAGGACTGGATGGGAAGGGGAAGTCAAAAGAATTAAGAAGTGTTATGTACATGTTCCAGCTCCCCATGATAACTGTCGTCATTATGAATCACAAACATGTATTAATACAATCTAATTTTTTTTCTCCTTTTTAGTATTAGCAAATAGTAAAAAAACTTATGGGTCTTGAATTTTACAGATCACTAAACACAAAGAAGACATGGAAGTATATGCCAAGGTTTGTATGTATTCTCTGCTTCCCTCCCTCTTTCTGCTCTCCACCCCTCCCCTCTCCTCTCCTTTCCCCTTTCTGTCTCCCTTCTTGGTACCTGGGATAAAGAATATGTACTACACTGAGGCTTTGACTCCTCGGATGTCTGAGTTTGAGAAAGGAAATGTCTGGAAATGAAGCCAAAGTGTGATTGAGAGATCAGGAGGGAAACATTGCTGACCGCAAGCAGGGAAGAGTGCAAATGTGAGCCGTTGAATGAGGAGGGGACAGCAGTGTGTCGTCCTGGTGGACTATACCAGGGTGGTAACATGTTTCTGCAGATTCCTGCCCCTTCCTTCCTACCTTCTACTCCCCTTCTTCGTAATTTGATACAAACCTCAAAAACCTCAGGACCCTCTCCCCAACACACTTCTCCAGGTGCTTCCAAAGAACACTGATCTGTTAGTGTGTTTTTCCCATGACACCAGAGTCCATGGGGTGGAGGTGTGAATTCAGGCTGCCAATCAAATCAGCCCAGGGCAGCCTGGGAGCAAGAACAGATCATGCCCTTTGGGGCATGCAAACTACAAGTCTGGGATTCTAGACCAGGGGAGGGCAAGAAGGGGCACAAATCTGAAGAATGAAATGAGAATAACAAAGCTGATTCTTTTGTGTGTGCCAGAACCTGAAACTATCCAAGAAGAGAGAGCCTTCTTTATCCCCATGGCAGTCACAGCCCAGGAGCACATCTTTGAAGGCACCGTCTGCCTCCATGAGTACACATTCCGTCAAATCTAAGAAATCTAAAACATCATTGAAGATTCTGAAGGCAGAGCAGGGAGCGGTAAGAATGGCTTCCGTGCCTGCCCCGTAACCTCTTGGTCAGCCTCACTCCAGCGGCAGCTGCACACCTGCAGTCTCCACACGCCTGGTCCTCACCTGGGAGACGGTGGCGGTGTGGGAGAGGTCCCTGGGCTTTCCCAAGAGGACGCCACCACCATCCCCAGCTTGGGGATGTATTCAGATTAGTAACACGCCTTAGTGAGTCTGTCTTTAGCAAAATCGTGAAGATGTATTGCAGGCACTTTTGAGGATAATCTCTCACTCGTTACTCCCCAGCTTCCACCAGAAGCCTACTGAAAGACACACACATGTGCAGTCTGTTTGCTCACATAAGATGCCAAGGTCAAAAGCTGGATTCAATCATCCTCTCAGAGATAGGCATGTGTCAGTTATATGCTGCTGCTTCCTTGCCCATCACCTCCTCCCCAAAACTCAGAACTGATTTCACCTTTGCTCTGCATCACAGCCATGTTAAAAAAACTCTTACAGCTTAGCTGTCCAGTGGTTCCTTGTGTAGCTATGGCTGAGGTTCTGCTCCCCGCATTACCCAATATGATTCCATGGAGAACTTTCTTCTGCTCTTCTCTATAGGAAGAATTGTGTTTCTCTGAGCAGATAAGCTGTGGGCGCTGGGCCTTATATAACTATGCATGGCTCCTCTCCTGTGTTGACTTTCAAGAAAGCCAGTTGGTGACACCTAAGGCCAACGTACAACGCTTCATCAAGAGAGGCTTGCAGCTGCGTGTACAGTCTTCCATGGCCCTTAGTCATGTTGCAAGTTCCCATGTTCTTCCTTCTTCCCTCATTGGGGACACAGTCTGGCTCTCTAACACATGGGACATGGCAAGAGGGAGAGCACAACCATGCCTGCTGCATGCACCCTTGCTCCAAAATTTGTTCAGGAGAGGTGTCAGCTTCTTGTGAGGACACCAGGTGGACACATCACTCCCCCCACCCTGCAGAGGTGTGAGGCAGAAGAGAGGGAGACTAAGGTATTAGCCCAGTGGCAGCCACTCCGCAGGGAAGGAAATGTCAGGAGGTGAGATAAGGCATTTCCCTCTAAGAGCTGTTCCAGTTTCCAAAAATTAGGAAGTATAGGCAGGTGGAAATCAGAGTAATATCCCAAGGCAGAGAGTTTGCTCATGACTGCCCAGCAGCTGGGCTCTAAAAGTAAGTCTTTATGATCCAGCTATTGGGTAGTATATTTTGCTCCACACACATGCACTTGGCCTGAGTGTGCAATCCGATGCGCTGACCTGGGCTGGGAGACCTGTCACTCAGCCACACTGGGTGAGGGTTGACAGTGCAAGGGCTCAGTGTGCAAGACACACAGAAACCAACACTATGGCATGAGATTTTTGCCAAAAAGAAAAAAAAGTTCTTTTAATAATTTATTTATTTTTTCTTTATTTATTGTTTTGCAGCACCAGCAATCAAACTCACAACCTTGCGCTTGCCAGGCAGGCGCTTAGGCCACTGAGCTAAATCCCCAGCCCTTGTCTTTTTGAGACAGGGTCTCACTATGCTGTTAAGACTGGCCTTGAGCTCACTTTGTAGCCCAGGCTGGTCTCGAACTCACAACGATCCTCCTGTTTCAGCCTCCCAAGTGCTGAGATTACAGGTGTGTGCCACCAGGCCTGGCTTGTTTATTTTTTAAATTGAGAGCTGACCATCAAGGAGACCAGAGAACCAGGCATGATGGTGTATATCTGTGATCCCAGCCCTCTGAGAGGCTGAGGCCAGAGGATAGAAGATTCAAATCCAGCCTGGGCAACACTAACACTTAGTGAGACCCTGTCTCAACATTTAAAAATTTTTAAAAGGTCTGGGGATGCAGTTCAGTGCAAAGAGCCTGGGACCCAATTCCCTGTGCTGGGGGAAAAAAAAAGAGACAAGAGATTCTAAAAATTGAAAATTTGTCTCCCCATTCAGAGAATTTATAGGAAGCAAGAGAGGATGAATTGCTTGTTGATTGGCTAACAAGACATTTTAGGGTTCTTTTGCTCTTTCGCATGCATGTAGATGGTCATCATGCCTCTTTGCACGTTTCTTTTCAGGCACAATTATCATTTGAGGGGTGTGAATTTTGAGCTTATGACAGCAAAAGGTCACTGACCACAGTAGCTGATTGCTTCTACACATGCCCATTCTTGAACAGTAGTTTTCAAATTGTCTTTGAGTGGATCGTGAAGACCTTTCCTGAAAAACTACTTGAGCACTTAGTTATTTAAGGATTTTATGTCTGGGCATGTACAGGCCTGTGTGATTTCCAGGGGCTCAGTCCAAGTCCTGGACTTAGTAGGCATACGGTATAGCAGTGGCTTCTTCCAAAGGCTGAGTCAGTGGCAGTGGAGGGGGCCCTGGGTCCAGCCTGTGTGGTCTGAGGTTCTGGTGGAGGCTGAGTGGGCCACAGAGCTGGATCAGTGGCGCAGACAGAGCAGCTGAGCCTCCAGTCCTGTGGTCCCAGCAGCAGGGGAGCAGCTGCAGTGCAAGGTGCGGGGTCCCCACAACCCCAAGCTGGAACTAAATCCTAGAATTGCAGCCCAGAAACTCTTGTGTCCTGGTTTATAAATAAATGCTAACCTTCTAGAATCACAACCAGAAGGGCCAATGTCTGTTCTCCCCCACTGAAAAACGCTAGGGAAAAGCAAGACAAAGGCGGACTTAGGATCATCTCTAAGAAGGTGTCACTTTAATAGGCTTCTCCCTCTGTGTCACCCTGTCTTCTTCTAACTGTAATGACTGTTATCTGGGTGTTATTTTGTCAGTACATTCTGTGAGCTGCAGAGACTCTGAAGTTAATATGTAACAACAAGGAAAAATTGGACTGGGGAAGGGGAAGATGACTTAAGCTGGTATTTACATCTTTATATTAACTGACTCAATTTTGAAGTGAAACGTATCCTCTAGTTCATTGTCACTCCTGTCATACGTATTATTGCTGTTAATAGCAGTAAACTATTGCTGTAAACATCCCTTACACCACAATCCCTTGTAGTTTACTCACCCGTGCACATGCACTCCACAAACACACTCTAATTATAATTTCCCTACTTCTGCTTTAAATGCTTAATTCTCTTGCCATAGTGGGACCTCTTTAAAAATGGTCTTTAAAGGGCTTTATACTATTTAGTGCATGTACACGACCAAATGGAGAGCTCGCTGCAGGAACTTTTACATCAGCCATTTAACTTATCTAATTAATCATACTTATTTTTTGAAATCTGTGTCACTTGGTGGGAACCGTGCACGTGCTGCTGTCGGTGGCACACACAGTGATAACCTGTGTGTTTAGCCAGTCTGAAAATCATGATATGGACATCGCCCTCTGATTTCTGCTTATGAAAGATTTCACAACATAAAATTTGTATTTGCCCAGGGCTTTTATGTAAAGTTTATTTTTTGATATCTGTAAAACATTTCAAATACTAAGGTTTCACACACCAAGGTTAAATTGGATTCTCAGGTTTCCCGCCACCCCCCCCAGCCCACCCCAAGTTATTAGTTAATTAAGGTTGCACCCACTAAGTGCTTCTCTGGGTGACTTCTGAGCATGCATGGGGTAACCCGGTCCACACTGATGGGACATATGGCATGTGCTTAAATCTGCACACAGCATCAGGTCCTTCTGTGTGGGAAATGGGGCAAGAGACAGAGTGGATCCTGTTCCCATTCGTAGATTTCTCGCCCTACAAAGGAATAAAGATTTTAATAAAAGCTCTGGAACTTTTTTAACATTCAAGAATCACTAGGTACAATAATTTTACAATAGTTTTGTGATTGTGACCATAGGCACCCTGCAAGCTAGTCATTTTTTAAACTCTTGTTATAGAATCTAGAATTATTATTATACGTTAAGTGGTAAAGAGAGTGATTTTCTTCTGGTACCTCCTATTTCTTTCTCTCTGATCCTTTAGTTTGATTAAATTGTAGGTAAGGTTAAAAAAAACCTGTTTTTGAAAAAGAAAGTAGCATAATCTGTTCATTGTTTCGTTAGTCGATTGCTTCTCCCCCTGGTTGCCTGGATAATCAAGCTGTTCATTCTTTCAGCAATGTGGGAGAACCAGCACTTTGCTCATCGTTGAGCCTGCAGCACTGGCCAGTAGGCTGATAGGGAGACAGGGCACAGTGGACCAGCATGGTCTTCAGAGTTCCTCAAGGGGTATTTACTATGTTTTGATAGACTGTATCAACACAAAGGCCTTTGTCTTCCCAGCTCTCTGGGAGGCTGAGGTAGGAAGATCACAAGTTAAAACCCTCCCTGGGTGATTTAGTGACTTAGCCAGACCCTGTCTCAAAATTTAAAAAATAAAAATTTTTTAAAATAGGCAGAGAATGTAGCTCAGTGTGATAGTCGTGGATATCACACACACACACACACACACACACACACACACAATCCCTTATTCTCTATTTTTGTTTCATTAATATGAATAACTTTAAAATATAGAGATAATCATTTGTTTTACTTTAAAAGCAGAATGTTTTACATCTGAAATGAATTTGTCTTTAGATTTTGCTCTCAGAAACCAAAATTGAAAATCTGAACAATGTTCTATTTAAAATTTAATTTGAAGTTAGCTTTCACCTTTTACATTATTTTATTTGTGGGTAGCTTGCTGATACATTAAACGAATGCTTTCAATATATTTGGAACTCAAAATATATTAGTTAAAATAATGTTTAATGTTTGTGATACACATGAAAATATCATTTGTCTCTTGAGGAATTTTATGCTTTTTCTCTTATTTTGTTGGGAAAATCATAATTTTTGGGGGGGAGTTCACAGATTTTAATATAATTTAAATTCAGGACTAGAGATTTTACTGTGAGTCAGAAATAGTAAATTTGAGATTTGAATGATTTCCTTTTCTTCCCCAGGCTCTGTCGGCCATGAGGGGGTGCTAAGTTCTGACGACATGTGGCATTGACTTGGGGGTGACAGAAGTGTTGTCCTTGACCTGCGGGGACCACTAAGGTGGTCATCTTAGCCCTCACACATGTGTTGCTTTATTCCACTTGCCTGGGCTTTAGTTGTGGGTTTCTCTCCACTGGGACTGAGGACAGTCCTGCACACTACATCAGGTGACCAGAGTCCTAACTCTGCCCAGATTTGGGTCCTTCCCCCAGAAGCCTGAGCATCTGACACATTGTCATTCATCCTGATGCCAGCATTGCATGTGCCAGTGCTGCCACTTGGTGCTGGATGCTGTCATGGAACTCAAGGTGAGCCCTGCGGTGATGCCACCTGGGGACTATTGGCTGTCCTCCTTGCATCCAGCTCTACCAACCTGGCAGTTTCTCCAACCCTGACTCCTTCATCCCTAGACTCTCCAGTGCCTGCTTTCTCCCCCAATCCTGGGAATCAGTCTTCAAAAGTTATCGTAGATTTTTAGGAATTTAGCTTAACAAAGAGTATAGTTTTTGAGCTTTTCTTCATTTAATACCCCTTTCATTTTCTTTTCCTCAATGTTCGATCTCTGCTTGTTCAAGAAAACAGAATTTGTTTATTTATTTTTAATTTTTTTATTTTAGAAAGCAAAACAGAAAAAAGGATAGAAATAATACAGAATTTCAAAAAACAAAACAAAACAACAGTAAGAAATCAACACTAGTTAATTCATTCCATACTGGTATTTTAGAAGTAGTTGTTCAGGTTACAAGATCTAGGCATAAAAAAATGATCAAACAATCAAACAATGACAGCACAAATTGTACTTTTGACGAACAGAGACTAGTAGTATACAGTGGAATATTATCAGCTATAAAAAAAGATAATTTTTAGGCTTTTATAGGTAAATGGAGGCAACTTGAAACTATACTCATAAGTGAAATCAATCAGACTCACATTTGTAAATATCATATTGTCTCCCTAGTGTAAAGAATAAATAATAATAATAAAAAAATGAAAGAGCAATAAGATCCAAAATGTACAATAGATATTGTAATAATGAAAGGGAAAGAAAGGGCTCAAAAGGAAAGAGCAACTGGGATAAGGGAAAGGAGAAATGGAAGAAAGGAAAAGATTATATGTATGTAGGTTTATGCATATAACTTTATGTATGTATATATGTACAAGATAACTATACTATGAAAACAGAATTTATTAAAGAGAAATTGTTCTCCCTTATTTGTTCATTAATTGCATTTCATTTCCAATTTGCATATCTAAGAACAATTTTTTTGCAGTACTGAGGATCAAACTCAGTGCCTCCTGCACACCAGGCAGGTGCTGTACCCTGAGCTGTACCTCCAACCCAACTCCCACATCCAAACAACCTTGGGCAACCACTCAGGTCTCATGGAACTGATGTAATGCTCGGCAAGTGGAAAGAGCTCTCCAGTTTTGTTAGTCAAAATAGCTTAGTTAGGGGATAAAGACACACTTTTATTTGAACTTTTGAAAACCTTAAAAAGCAACTTGAAGATCTGTTCCACTAATCTCAGTGTGGAATCATTTCTCTGATATATATTTTTTCAACCATTGAAATATGTATTTCAGTTATTGGATTAACTGGTCCATAAAGTTCATGGCATTGGTTGTAGATAACTTTTCTATACCAGAGCTTGAATTGCATTTTCTGCTCTGGAATACAAGCAGAAGTTACCCACAACCATAAAATTTATGGACTCTGGCTAATCCAAGGGCAAAAAGGTACCAGGAACATTTATGTGGATTAATGCCATAAGAATTGATGGTCATGAGTCCTAACAATCTAACGATTTGTCTCTCTAGTTGACAATATGCAATTGATTCTGACTAAAATATATAAGATTTTCATCTGATTTACATCAAATAAAGCATAAGTACATTTTAAAATAATTTAAAAATTAAAATTAGAAAGATTTAGATATGGAAATGTAGATATTTACACAGCCGTTGGAAAAGCTAGGAGAACAAAAATTAAGAAAGCAACATAAAAAGGTTTAGACTGGAACACCCAACCAGCTGGTGGGGAAGAGTTCAATAAAAAGACACTGCAATTCAGAAGAACCCTTAGAAAGCTCACACTGAGTCTTCAGCAGTAAACGGAGTGCTTCTAGCCAAGCATCATGGCACAAACCTATAACACCAGCTACTGGGGAGCCTAAGGTAGAAGGATCACAAGTTCGAGGCCAGCCAGGGCAATTTAGCAAGACTCTCTTTCAAAATGAAAAATAAAAAAGGACTTATGGCTTAGTGGTAGAGTGCTTGCCTAGCATGTGTGAGGTCATGGGTTCAATTTCCAGTACTGGTGGCCAAGAGGTATTCTTAAGGCGCTTGCTAGAAATCTATGACACTCACATCTGATCATGCATCTTGCTCCAAATGACTTTGGGTATCTTTTCCCATTTTTCCATTAAAGGTATAGTTCTTTGGAGTTCCTGATATATTGTACCCTTCAAAAATTTGAAGTTTAATATAGATATTTTTGTAACAAAAACTGATAATTTGCCTTGATTTGTATTTGATACTTTTGTTATACCATTTCTGAAATTTTTGTCTCTTTGTGTGTGGATCTAAGTTTATAACTGCTATTATATTCTTTCTTTTGGTCTGGTGCCAATGAATTTTTAATTTTTTTCTATGTCTGACAAAGAATATTTACCTTGCTTTCATTTTTGCTGTTTTTTCTGATTATAGAAGTCTAAATCAATAGTTTTACTCTTTTAGTATTTTGAAAATGTGACTCCACTGTTTTCAGCTTGCATATTACCAGATAGAAGCCTCCTGTAAACTTTGTTGCTCTGTCTGTACCATGATTTATTCAAAATGACTTCAGGAGTTTATCTTCACTTTTCAACAGGTAGATTATAATACGTCTTTGGCTGTTTGTTACCCAGCACCCACCCCATCTCTTTCTCTTTATTTCTGTTTATCCTTGCTGGGTTTCTTGAACTTGTACATTGGTGTCTTGGTCCTCTCCTGGACTGACCACCACCACCCACTGGTACAATGCAGGGATTCAAAAGTAGTAGTCTGCTTGGAATTTAGAGAGTGTTAATATAAAAGTCAAAATTTGAGTGTAGCGGGGAAAACCTCTTTCTTCATGATGAGTTAGAAAGATTGTTTTGATAGTAATATATTTCGTGGTTTAAAGGAAAAAGAAGCAAAGAGGCAAAATACGCTTCATGTAGCCCAGAAAGAGCAGCCAAAGTTTCAGAAGAGGGATGTCTGTAACAACTAGAAGTGCAAGAATGTAATGGTTCTTGACAAGAAAAAAGAGACTACGATAAGGAAAATGGTAAATATTACTGCAGTCAATACATGTTATTGTGCTGCTTCTGTTATTATAAATTTTGGCTGTTGCTCCTTTAGATTATTAACATTTTTAAAATGTCGTAAGTACTGATGAACTTAAGAAGCACAGCTTCTATTATAAATGAGTCCTACTTCTTTTTTTTTTTGTTTTTTTTTTTTTGGTACCAGGGATCAAACTCACAACCTCACACATTTCAGACAGGTGCTTGTGCCCCTGAGCCAAATCCCCAGCCCTTGAGCCCTGCTTCTTTTAATGAATTTTTAGTTGTAAATCTATGTAAACTCAAAAGAAAGTGAGAATACTTACAGTGCATTATTTATAATCATAATTGTATCCTGTCTTTTCCATTACTTAATTCACATTTTCGTATTCAGGAAGTTAGCTGCTTTCCTGTTAATATGACCATTCGCTTTCACTCCCACCTATCGCGTAGCGGCCCAGTGTTTGCACCTGCCAACGAAGCAACCACGTGAAGACCAGCATGCGTATTCCAGAGAAAGTGGAATGTCCGCAGCTGGCAAAACAGAATGATAGCTCCATGTAGACAAAGCCAGGGTTCAATAGACCATGCTACAGCGAAATGGAAAGTTCAGCTCACACCAAAGAGCAAATATTCATATGGTATTATTTTATTTCTTCTTCTTAATGAAAAGAGGGGCTATCTCCATCATTGTAGTAGTATTTATTGTCTTTTGGAGCGGCTGAATAATTATTTGCTTTACAGAAGCTCTGCTTTAGCACAGTCTTATCTCTAGTCATTACATAGTTGATCATTATATGCAAGCCAGGGAAATGGAGCCTTAAAATAAAAACTAATTTTCCCTGTATGTGAATTTAAGCACATAATGTTTATGAGTCAATTTTCAATTACTCTTGTGACTTTGAATTACTAAAAGTACAAATGTCTACATGGCACAAATTTTATCGCTTTGTTCTCCTATTAGTCTGGGGACTGATTTTCATTTTGAGTTAATTTTTTTCCTCTTTAGCATACTAGCAAAGAGCCTCCTAAAAGCTTGAGGCTCTCACTCCAGTGATTTCTATGGTGTACCATGCTGAGTTTTGTTTTTTGAGACAGGGTCTTGCTAGGTAAGTTAGGTGAGCCCGAGCCCAAACTGGCCTGCTGTGCTGTTGAAAATAGGTGACAGTCAATCCGCGCTGTGCCCTGGGTAAAAGTGGTTCTAGTGGACTGCAGCTTTTGAGAACAAGTGAATAGATGAATCTCAACAACTGCTTGCTCACCTCATGTCACTTTCATGACCCCCCAGTGTTTTTACAACAAGGAAAGCGATGATAATGAAACTTTTGTGTTGCATTTTTAAAAAGCTAGCTAATGATTGTGCCTTGGGCTTTCTTTTGGCTAGTCTCCTGTTGCGTGGGCCTTGGGAAGACTGAGTCACTGTGTTGTCGTGGGAGATACTGTCCTCTAGGAAGTCTGAGATACTTGCAGATGAAGAGAATCGTTATTTGGGTAGTGGCAAGACAACCAAAGGGCTTTCAGAGATTGTGGTTATTGGTAGAGTAGGAGTTTGAATTAGAGAACTAAGGTAAGAGCAATGGTTACAATCTGGGTTTAGGATTAAGTCAGTCCTAAGAATTCTCTGATCAGCCAGGGAAAAATCAAAACTATAGATCTACCATGGCTGGGGGAAGGTTTCCATTCCTGACCTTGTGCTTTTATGTGTGTATAAATTTCATGAATGGCCTTATCCAAATCTTTATCTTTACCTAATATACTGATGACTCCTAAATTCTATTTCTAGGATCAACAACATTTCCATGTTCTTATCCCAGTTGTCGACGAACAGGCCATGAATACCACAAACTCGAAGTGTTTGGATGTGTGATACTGGGGATTGAACCCAGGGCCTTCTCACTGAGTCATATTGCCAATCCTTTTAATTTTTTTTTCTTGTTGAGATAGGGTCTTACTAAATTGCTATATTGCCTGGGCTGGGATTAAACTTACAATCCTCTTGTCTTAGTCTCCCAGAGTGCTGGGATTACAGATGTGCACCACTATGCCCAGCTGTGAAGTGTTTGAATTTTACCAATTTTTTTCTCATTAAAAAATACTAGGCAAAACTGGCCCTATTCCCGTTATTCTTCTTATCTAAATGAATGGTGTAATTCCCCATGTTTCTGCCCAAATGAGAAATTCCAGGTAGCTCCTTTCTTATTCAAAAACTCCCCTTAATTCTACTTCTTTCATAAATTCCTTCAACTCTTCCCTCTCTTTTTCAGCCCCGTTTTGTTTCTGCGGTCTCTTTAATATTTAGAATAATTCTTAGCACATGGAAGATGTTCAGCAGATAATTAGTAAGTGGGAAATGAAGAGAATAAGCAAAGCACTTGGCTCTGCAGAAAACAATTAAGGAAACAGACAAGAATTTTAAAAACTTCTAAAAATGCACTTAAGCAGAAATTTAATAGAATATTTTATCCACTAAGCAAGAGCAATGAAAAAGAAATAATCCGAGCAAATGAGTAACTTCTTGGGAGTAACAAAAATATTTTTAAAAAGACAACAGACAGGCTACATGATAAAGTTGACACAGGTCATGACCTAATTAATAATCTAAATTATAAAGAGAATCTAGGCCACAGTGCAAAATGGCATCTGAAAGATATGAGAAAAGTTAAAACATGAAGCATAGAACCAAGTGTTCTAATACCATTCCAACAGGAGTATTATGAAAGCAAAACAGAATAGAAGTGAGATAATAATAAAAGAAATTTTAAAAAACTTTCCAAGAATCCAGGGGACAAAAACCCCAGACATTAATATTCAGATGGAAAGTCCCAGGAGGTGCTATCAGGATTTTAAAAAGAAAAGCAGAATACTTACTATGTCTTATCAAATCTCAGCTGTTACTGCTTATAAGACCCACCATTGCTTTATATAGCACTAGCAAAAAATAAACTGCCAATTGAAACATGACATCCACACCAATTGTAAGACATCTCAGTGCCAAAGTTATCAAAATGTTGAGTGGGGTGGGGTGCATTATCTTAGAATTAATGAAACAGGTTGGGACTGTAGTTCAGTGGTAAAACTCTTCACAAGTATCTTCCAGGCTCTGTGTTTGATTCCCAGCACTAGAAGGGAGACAAGAAGGGAAGAAGAAAGGAAGGAAGAAAGGAAGGAAAGATAAATGCCATCAAAATTTTAAAACTACAAAAAAAATTTTTTTTTGTTTTTTTGAGATAGGGTCTCACTATGCAGTTCAGACTGGCCTTGAACTCACTTTGTAGCCCAGGCTGGTCTTGAACTCACACCGATCCTCCTGCCTCAGCCTCTTGAGTGCTGGGATTACAGGTGTGATCCACCAAAAAAAATTTTTTTTAAGTACAAAAATTTGAAAGAGAGAATAGGGATGAAAAAGTAATTTAATCATGATGGAACCTAATAAAGGAGACTTGCACTAACTTTCTCATTAGCAACACTGGTCGCTGCAAGAAAATTGTGCAAAGTTTTCAAAAGAAAAAAAATGTAGTTTGAACCCCAAGTCTTATTATACCCAGCTAAAATCTCAATTGAGTATATAAGCAAAACAAAGATGTTTTTGAACTTGAAAAACTCAAAAAGTTTACTGTTAATGACAAAGCCAAACATAAAAGGAATCAGACATGAAAGGAGATGCAGACACAGAAAAGAGAAGAAAATTACTCAGAAGGGAGGGAAGCTAGGAAAATTGAAAGTCGACATGTTATCCCTTGGAAGAGTTTGGTGTTAGCAGTGAAGTTTCAGTAACAGGTTTACACTCCCTTCTGTCAGCATCCAGTCACCTTCCTTGGTTCTGTAGTGTGCACATATTGTAAATGCTACTTATTAGATTTCAGTTTTAAGCATCAATAAGGAGAGCGATTAATAAAGCATGGAGGACTATATTGTAGTTAGAAAACAAAGTTATATAGTGCAACAATGTAAAAGCATAATATTTCTTCTGAAAAAGAGAGGACAAGGAAGTGAACTATGTTTAAAAAGAGTAAATTTCTCAGCATGGAGTCATAAAGCAAGGTACAAAAATTTACGAATATTAAAGTCATAATGAAAGTAACCACAATAGGAGGTAGGCATATGCAAATAACAATGTAAAAGGTTGCTGGTGTAGATCAGTGGTAGAGCCTTTGCCTACCATGAATAAAGCTTTCGGTTCACTCTCTGGCATTGCAAATAAATAGGTGAATAGATAGATGATAGGTAGATAAAAGCAAGATAGATAGGTAGATAGACAGATGATAGACAGATAATAATAGGGGATGATAGGGCATACACAAGAGAAGGAAGAGGTAAAGGTAAGGTGAATGCCCCAAGTTCCTAATCTTTATTGTAGGAGAGGCCAAATTTATAATAAAGGCTATTATTTATAATAATAATAACCATGAGAAAAACTGGAAGGAGCGCTGGGGGGTATAGCTCTGTGGTAGAACACATACTTCACATAACAAGGCCCTGAATTCCATCCCCAGAACCACAAAATAAAAGAAAAACCAAAACTCTTAGTTCCTAGGAAGGGAGTTTTATGTTCATGTGCACTATTTGAAGTGCACAAGTTTGCGCATTTTCAATCATTGAAAAATCCAAAGTGACGTGAAGAAAGAAGTCAACAGGTCTGTATATGGAGATAAACGATCTATATGAAGGGCCTGGTACATAATAGGCACTAAATAAAGTGTAGCTTATGTGGTTGTTATTACAGTTTTTGTTATTTGTGTATTTGGCAGCTGGTGTGAACTGGATTCTCTCTCCCTGCCTCATTTCCTTCGGATATATGGAAGTTGGTTCTAAGGCATGTTCAGCACTTTGTGGTATACTCAAGTGTGTTGCATGATCTCTGCAGGGACTTTCCCGCAGCCACTGCTGGGTCTGGTCTCCTCTCGCCACTGAGTTAACTCAGGTTCTGAATTTCAGTTTGTTCTGTTGATTGTCCCAATTTGCACATCCTTTACTCAGGTACAGAATTCCATCCAATTCTGTAACTTCTATGAAAACCTCTTGAACCTGTCACACCTTCACCTGTTTAAGTCTGAGCAGAGTATAGAAGGCAAGTGAGAGGCAAAATTGACATCGCCAAGGTGCCATTGCAAGTTGAGCACTGGAGCACCAGCCTGGGCATGGTCACCAGCAGACACCACCCTTTCTGCCTCAAGGTTTTGCCGTGGTCATTCCCCATCGTCAGTTCTCACTTCCGATTTCTGGGGGAGCTCTGAGTCTCTTCCTTTATGCTGCAGGATACTTCACGTCTCCCTCACATCAGCTCCAAGACTAGGCTTGAGGCCTCCAGCATCGACAGAGACAAGCCCACCAAAAGTGACAAAAAAAAGGACGTTTTGGATGAAAGAACCAACCTAAAGAAGGAGAAGACAGAGGTGGTAGTAAGTAGCAGCTTTTCTACTGTATAGAAATATAGAGATTGTGAACCAAGATTTTTTTCTTGTCTGCCGTCAAGCCCATGATCTCATACATGGTGAGCAGTAAACACTCTGGTACCGAGCTACACCAGAATAAATATATTTGTGGGGATCCAACCTAGCTCTTCACATACTAGGCAAGTGCTTTACCACTGAGTGATGTCTTCAACCCAGAACCATGATTTTTAGATCCAGTATATTTTATCATTTCCAAGTAATCAGTTGCCCCCTCTACTGGAAGGGTACAGTAGTGAAAATTCATCATAATCATATTAAAATAAGGTTTTTAAGCTGTGGTTTCATTGGGTAATAACTATTTCATTGGTTATTTGGTATGTTTGTTTGTTTACAAAAGGCAGCAAAGACCTGAACTTGGCATTTTTTAGTCTCAGTTTTCTTTCTGTGAATTACAGAAAACCACATCTTCATGCATTAATTTGAAATGTTGCATTTACTTTGTTTTATTGTCTTGTCAGTCTAGATCTAGAACACCTACTGTAGCGCATGAAGAAAGGAAGGTAGAAGTATCATTCACCAAGATATGTTAATGGCTACTATGACCTTTACTACTAAACTAGTTATTACTTATATGGATACCGATTCTTCTTAGGAAGAAGCAACAACTCTGGAATAAGTCTAATGAAGAGACAGAGGATGTGATTGCCTTTAGTATGATTCTGTAGTATTTCTCTGTTGCAGCCTCCCAAAAAATCTCTCATTCATGACATCTGCAGTTCCACTGTTGGAGACATATCCTTTTTGCTAAAATCTTTGTCCTCCTGCAAAATATAAGTAGTACTGAGAAAATGCCATAGGGCTCCAATGTGGCTAAATTAGTCAGATCCTTTCCTGAGGACTGTTTTGCTGGAAATGGGAAAGAGGGTAAATAGGGGCAGCTGCTGCCTTTGAAGATGAACTAGAGAGGATTCCATGGCAGGGGGGGAGATTTTCAAAAAGGATGCCTTGTGGGAGAGCTGTGATGCAAAGTTCAATTGCTTTGTAATATGTTCTAGAAGGGCTTCAGTCATTTACAAGGCAAGGAAGCATAGGGATCTGATTTGTAGGAATTTACAAGTCAGTCTAACTTGTGGTTCTCTCAAATTACTTCTGATAATGGTTAGAATATGTATACTATTTAAAAGGAGCAGCCTTTTCACATTCAGAGGGGAAACACCATATATTGCTTATGTAATAAACTTTGTGATATATTTTTACTGAAAGGATGAAGACAAAGCTTTGAAAGCACAAATAGAAACATTAAAGGCTGACTTAGAGAATATGAAACGGAAGTTTGAAAGGTACTGGGAATAATAATTCATGATCGTTCACTTATAGCCAGTGCAATACTTAACGGTATGCAAATTTATTATAGATTCAGAAAGGAATCAGAAAGAATAAACAAAAACTGGGAGAAGAAATTTGTTATTGTGAGGAACAGGTATGATGTGTGCTTGTTTGTTTGTTTTAAAGATAGTAAAACCCAACAAAACAAAACAGAATAAATTCAGTCAAAACACAGCAGTGAAATTGGTACAGAATATCAAAGCAGGGTAATGGGAAAAGAACAATGGCTACTATAGTGTATGTTGTTATCTTCACAGTAGTTTTCCATTCCATTGGTTATAGCAAAATCAGACCAAAACAAAACAGAATAAAGCCAATCAAAACAGAATATTGAGTAAAGAAAAAAAATTAATAAGAATAAATAAATAAAGCAAATCAAAACAGAATATTGAGTAAAGAAAAAAAATTAATAAGAATAAACCAAAACAGTGAGAACATTATTAGATTTTAAAAACAAGACAGAAAAAACCCCCCATATTTACCATATTGCATACTGTTATCCTTCCTATACATGCTCAGATTGTCAATCCCATGCCTGTAAATTCAACCTAACAATACAATCCTTCAGGTGCTTTTTGTACCTCAATTGCTATCAGCTCAGGTTGATCTCCAAACCAGCTGGTGGCTTATGGGGTGAGGGAGTTTGGTGATTGTCAGCCTGCACTCCAGTAGGCTCACAGGAGGCACTGACTTTTTCTCTTCCTGGGTCCCACACAGTCTGCAAAGCTAAGCAGAAAGGCTGGCTAGTTGGATCCTTGATCAGCTCCTCCCAGTCCCAGCATGGCTGATTCTCGGGAGTTGCTGACTTTTCCTTGTCTTCCTGGGTCCCGCATGATCTGCCAGAACAGGTATGATGTGATGGTACATAAAAAATGCCATACTCATCTTTTGAGGAAGTTAGGATCCCTTTCTTTACATATTGATCAGTGCTAAGTGCCACACATACTTTCATAAGAATGCAAGATGCTTGGCCTAAAAC
>RJWT010000807.1:0-57383 GCA_004365215.1 Cuniculus paca
GTCTCAGCCTCCCGAGTGCTGGGATTACAGGCATGAGCCACCACGCCCGGCTTAATTTTGAAAGACACATGTAACAACTAGTTCAACAAATGGACTTTGTAATGTTGATTAAGCTCAGTTGAAGTAATATTAACTACTGATCAAGTCCCCAAAATGATGTCATCCTAAAATGACTTCACTGTGGATGTCACCTAATGAAGTGTGAAGGGTTTCAGTATTTATGTAAACTAATAGGGCACAAGGAAGAATGGGTTAATAGAAAGCATTAAATACTCAGCTAAATGAAAATATAATTCATTTTACAATGTTCCACAAGAATATTACTCATACAGCTTTCCAGGGAAATGGAAGATGTATAAAATTCTAGTAGTTAGAACATTAGATATTCAGAATTGAGACAGTTATAAGTTTCTGTAACTGTAAGCTAAATTACCTTTGTTTCTATTACTGAACATACTCAGATGATATTTCTTATCCTTGTGACACTATAAAGTTACTGGGGCTCAAGTTGCAACTGGAGCTCAAGATGTTTTTGGCTGTAAAGCTACAAATTTTACTTAGCGAATGTATCCATGAAAATAATCTCATGCACAACATACAGAACTGCACTGCTTTCTCACAATGGGATCGAGAGAAAAAAGCACACACACTTTACTATTCATGAATAAAAATGATGATTGCTTAAAGATTTAATAAAAATAGGTTCAGGTACTCTGCACTGTTCAAAAAGAGTTAAAATTTAAAAACCTGAGAGAGTTTAAAAAACATTAGGATTGAATTCTGAGTTTCAAGTAAAAATAGTTGAATTTGATTTTCAAAATACATGAATATGTATAGTGATTATATAATGCTTTCGGTTTTAAAATAAATAGGAATATTATAACCAAAAAGACAAAAATTACATGTATGTGTCTGCAAACCATTTAGTAGGAAGATTCTAAGGGGAAAAAATTATGATTGTTGTCAAATGCAACAGTATATTGACCCAGAAGGAAGAATCACCACAAAGAAATTAGTTGTTCTTATCTTAGGAAATAATACATGGGTAAAGATTATCGTCTCCAAAAGTTTTAGGCCTTAAAGAAAACATTCAACCGACTGGGTAAATCAATCTGGTAAGTTGTTTAGATAACTTACATAGTATGTTTTCATTAGTAAAATTAGATAAAAATATACAGATAGTAAACCATTATTTATAATTACTACTGAAAGGCAATTTGGTGTTTATTGTAGATTTGCATATGTGGAATCCAAAGTCTTGCAGAAACTTTCAAGTTATACTTGTAAAACATTAATGTTTTTATTCTAGACACACAGACACACCTGTTTTGACCTCCTCTCTCTGCTTATCTACCCCCTCCTCTTCCACATGCACAGTTTCTTCATAAACTTCTGCATTTGCACAAGTAAAAGTAAAGAAAAAATAAGACCAGATAGACAAGATAGCAGTATTTCTTTTTTTAAAAATGAAACAAAACAAAATATTCATTATTATATAATGAGTGATTATAAAGACACCAACAGATTATTTTAAAGAAGCTTCAGACATGATGGAAAACCAAGTAAGTTTACTGTTAATCAGTTATCAGGTTGTCTTCTTTTATGATGTTAATGGTCTACCTTATGGTTGATACACTGTGTCAACTTGAGCAGTTTAGAAGTTTAACTCAGAGACCCAGCAGGGAGCCAGGGTTCTTACTTTGTAAATATCCTCATCCTGTGCAAAGGAGGGCAAGGACATTTTGTGAGTGCTACACCTGCCCTGGAGGTGGGGCGGGGGCAGTGTAAGGGAGGAGAAGAGGTTGGTTTTCTCTTTTGCTCTGGCTGCTGCCTTGAAGTGCTGTCACTGTGCCATGCCACCCTGCCTTGGAGCCAGCTGATTATGGACTGAAATCTCCTGAAACTGTAAGCTAAATAAACCTTTCCTTGCTTCACTTTAGGTGTCAGATGTTTTGTCCCAGCAAGGAGAAAAAAGTAACCAAGACAGTCTATAAGAGAGACACTATGACCTCAAAATAATTGCAATATGTTGTTTACTAGGTAAAGTAGGCGAAAGACCCTCTCTACCAACTGAGTGTATTATTAGAAAAATAATATTATGTAACTTCAATCCCACAGAAACAAAAACGATATTATCAATTTTTACTTTTACAAAATAGTACATCCCTTTAGGGAAAATAATGATAATGCTTTAGAGTTGTCAAGTATATCATACTTTCTATATTGCTCTGTTCTCTAGGTTTCAACAAAGCCAGGATGACAAAATATAGTACCACTGTCAAAACTAAATTATGCAAGAATTTAAACTAATTAACCAAAATCATAAAGAGTTAAAGTACAACTTGCACATTTTAGTTGCAAAAGAGAATTAGAAAGCATGCATTTCTATACATATTTTGATTTTTAAAGTAATGCAATTAAAGTACAAGTTCTGGCAAACTTTTTAGGAGACAGTCAAATACAATTTGGTTTAGACTGACAACTAATAGTCTATTTTGCATTACTTAAAAGTTGAAAATCTCTTGAGATTTATGATCTTTTTTTTAAAAAAAAGTCTCCATAATACTAGTTATGACAACATTTTAAAAAACCATCTATATGGGTAAGTAAAACACAACAAATAATACTCTTTCGTTTCATACCAACATTAACAGTGCAAGTTTTGGCTCTCTTTTCTTACATGAAACAAAAAAATGAAAAAATCCTAATGGAGACATTAAAGAAAATTGGTAGTTTTAATGCATTCTATAGGGAAAAAACAAACAGTCAACAGAATGTTTATTGAGAAGGCCGCTAGCACTTCTATCAACCCTGACTTTCTGCATGAGCAACATGCCTGGTTTTCGGGCATACCGGTACCTAGTATGACATCAAAATGAAGCTATGGATAGCTTAATAGACTATTGTTATAAAAGATTAAAACCAAAGTTTTAAAACATTGTGACATAAACTGCTTCTAACTTCATATGCCAATAAAAAATGTTCAGATCTTTAAAAGTTTTGAGAAAACCAAAAAATTCCATAGATACTGGTGAAATTTTCTTGCAGAAATTTAGAATTATATCCTCACAGTCTCATGCAAATAATTTTGAGACTATAGGAATCCTGCTGAGATAATTTTATCATGCAGCATAATGTCATTAATTACAATAGTACTGTTTGTTCAAAATAATGGTACATAAGAGAATCACAAAAAAGTAGTCAGTAATCATTGAGTCATAACCTAAAGAACACAACATATATCAAGTTATATAAAGCAATGAAAATGTTGCTGCTCAAATGTAATGCATTTAGAAATTTGTTACAAACATGAAATTTAGTATAGCAAATGCAGAACGACAAGATACACTACCTGAGATAATTTTTCAGTTTTTAAATAAATATTTCATGCATTCATTTAACAAATATTGATTCAGGGCCTACAACCTGCCAGGCATTATTCCACTTGCTGGGGCTTCAGCAGTAAATAAAACAATCAATGACTTCAGGATTCTGCTAGCGAGTGTATTTTTCATTGTCCTGATAAATGTATAACAGTACACACCTCACAACTCAGTGTTCTGTCTTGAGTCAGAATGTAGTATTTGATGATAAAACTATAAAAGTATATCATATTTAACTTTAATATGATATACGCAGTCTTGCTACAGGAAAAGCAATGCAGGAAATATAAATCACAAACACTAACTAATTCAACAACTTTCTTTTCTAGAAAGCCAAATTTAGCAATTAAATACTAGCATAAACACAAAATGTAATATATGATAATAAATACAACTAGACTATGTGTACACCCTTCATGACATAAACAGAGACTGCAATTGAAATCTTTAAACTCTTACACAAAATCTAGAGTTCTTCTTAAAAGGCAAATTAAATGTTGTAAAAAGAGGAAATATTTTCTAGTCATTTGAAAGAAGGTAAATTCTTTGCATTCTTGATGAAACAAAGAAATTTAACTCCTCGCTATTATTTCCAAGGAAAAGGTGAGTGTTCTATCAGAAATCATTAAACAAAATAATTGTACTGCATATAAAACCATCTAGTGAAGGGACATCAATTGCAGTTGGGTTTATTTTTGCTTACTCAGCCCTCCAAAAGGCTTATCAGCACAAAACAAACCCTCCTTTATGTACAGACCTTCATAAGGTTCTATCTCCTTGACTCCATTTTCTAGGGAAAACAAAAATAAAAACAAAACAAAAAAGGGGACCAAAGCACAGGGGTTAAAACAACAGAAATTTCCAAAGGCAAAGAATGTACTGTATATTAAAGAAAAGCTAAGTGGTGATTTAAACATATATATGTAAAAATTTGTATACATACTTCACTTTTTAAATGATGTTAAAAATTGTTATATTCTGGTATGCATGCTTACAGAGATCCTTTATCTGAAAATTTATAAATGTTGGAGAAATTTGCTCATGTGTCTGTCAACAACACTGCTTCTTATGAAAAAACTGAAATTACTAAAAACAGTACAACATGCATCTTTCTTTGTATATTTATGATTACCTTTTTCTTGCACTCCAGTTTTGAGAGGGATCACCATTGTTGTGCATCAGCTAACCAGTCCTTTGCAGTGTGTGAAAATTAATTTAGCTAGTTACTAATAAACTTTATGTAATTATCAGTAATTACATAAGCTTAATTATAGCAAAGCAATATGTCCAACTGCTTACTTAAAACTATTAAGTTTATTTTTAAAATGCATTTATTTAAATTTGGAAAATGTGTAAGAATAAATATAGTTTACTTATAAATATCACAAATGTTAGTTGCAAAATATATAGTAATATTCATGAATTTAAGTACTGTGAAATGCATCCAAAGCATAAAATAACAAAAGAAGATAATTAACACAAAGGTAATAAGAAAACCGTGATTGACGTTAGCTTCCGTGTGTACTTCCTGTATGACAATAGAAATAAAACTTACTTCTCTCCAATGTTCCTTTGGACGGAAGCTGCGGAAGCTGTCGGCCCCGTCGTCCTGCTGAGGGAGTACTTGACGGGCTCGTCTGCACAGACCCGGTACGAGGGTGCGATCTACAAGACAGGTCATCAATGTTCATTTTCAGTACAGTGAGTAAAACACTTTTAATACATTTGGTTCATATGATGGCTGTGTAAGTGCAACTTTAAGAGGTTTAGCTGCTGATTAAAAGGTTAGGAAAACAGGACACAATATGGATATTTGAATGATTATTTAAATAGAAAAAGATGTTTATATTTTTGTGTAATATGCATACATACACACATACATGCACACAAAAATCCTTCAATAAATACATGAAATTATGAATGTAAATTAATATGCTATCCATATGAAAGCAAGAGGAGAATTCTGCAGTTTAAAAAAAAAAAGCTAAGCATTTACATTTCTTTCTACTAGACTTCAAACTCTAACGCTAACCTTCCCTCCTCAATCCAGAGATTTTTTTTTTACTCAGGTTTATATTAAACATCCCTTCATTAGAAGATATCCCATGAAACTATAATAAAACCTTGACTATTTCAAAATTCTGCTAGTTAATACGTAACTATTAGTGTGAACAGAAAGAAACTAAAAAGTTAGTTTTGTTTATCGTCATTATGATGATTAGAAAAGTGATGTCTAATGGACACAAGTAATTTCTCATTGTGTAGGAGAAGAACATGATACAGTAGTTATGAGGGGATTTACCCAGGACTCCTGATTAATGAGAAATCACGAAACGAATGCAGTCAGGACAGTTAATAAACAAATTACAATGATCACCACACACTATTATATCCACTGAATATAAATAGTGTGTCCACATTGAAAAGGTTAGTATTGACTATTACTAGTGATCAGCCAAAGATGACAGAAGAGACCACTTAGTTGTTGGGAAAATAAAATGGTGTGCTGGTGGGGCAAAGGGGAAGTGAGTCTGATTGATTTATCTTTCACCTCGATAAGGCAGGTGAGGGAGGGGCAGATCTTCCCGTCATTAATGAAGGCATCGACCTCATGAGGTTTGAGTCGGGACGCTCAGTGGATCTGGAGCGGGTGGTGGTCCGCTCAAGGAGAGGCCGCTGTTCTGTTGATCTGGATCTGTGATATGGCTGTCTATCTGCTGCTTCACAATCCCTGAAATGTCAGTCACAAAGCAGCTCAGTTGACCTTTAGTGCCCTCTGCTAGTTGGTTATGATGCATCAAACTGACTTTGAAAAGGTAACTTTTTTAAGATTTTTGAGTATGTAGAAAAAAAGTTCCCCAACATATTCTGAGCAAATTCTCACTAAGTTGCTTAAGAATTTCTAAGGAACCAAACTGTCTTTCATACAGACTCCCAGTGAAGAAAGCAGGAATTGCTCAATTATAATCAGTGAACACCCAACTCCCAAAACTGCCTGCGTTCAAAAACGAGCTCCCTAAAGAAAACACGTGCACCAGGTGTTCTATTTCAAAAGAATTACATGACTTTTTCTAAGATTTTCAAAAGACTGAAGTAAAACCATATAAACATTCATTCTTAAGTCTCTGAAGTTATTAATCAGTATTAATCAGAATTAAAGAAGATATAAACAGGCTTTTAACACAATCATGATACACTAGTGCAGCTGAATGTTCAAAGAGAAGCACCAAAATGAGCTTCAGGAAAACCAGGCAAAGGTAAAAGTGCATGGCTGCATTTAAACCCCGTTCTGAAAGAGAAACCATCCTGCAGAAGACGGGTGAACTGGCCCATCTCAGTGCACCATCAGCGTCAGCCAGTGCAGGACCAGCATTGACTGTCTGAAACAATATAATCTCTTCACCGGTAAACAACTCTAATACTGAAATTGAATCCCTGTGGAAGGGACAATGTTTGCACTTCAAGGAACCTATCGTTACCAATTTTGTATTCCTGGAACTTAGCATAATGCTTGTACACCTAATGTATCCATTAAACGCTTTCTAATACTGATCCCACAATTTATAAAACAACTCTGAAAGCACAGCTCTGGCTCCACAACTCAAGTAATAATTATATTCAATAATTATACTCAATAATTATAGTTCATATCAAGTTATGACATCCCCACCCAGTTATAACAAAAGGAAATGCTTCATTATAGTGAGCAAAGCAAACATTAATCTCATAAGGACTTTCACTTTACATATGAATTCTTTCAATCTTATTTTTGAAAATGAAAAATTACAAGCAATCGAAGAAAAATAAAAATAAGAAACAAAAGGACACAATCTCTCAAAAGACATGAATTACATGGCACAAAATTCTAGACCAAGAGACATTAGGTTAGGTGACTTTATGAAGTGAGTACTGGATTTATTCTATATCATATCTTGTGATTATTTTATATTTTAAAAGTATAGGATAAACATATAGGTCAAACAATTTGTAAATAATTTAAATCTGGTAATAGAATGAGATTGATATTCTAAAGTAATTTAAATATTTTTATGTAAGTGTATATAGAACCTGTCAAAATAACTGAGATTAAATGTATATTCATATAAAATATTTAATTACAGGTCAAAGGGAGAAATGAAAAAGCCAACCTCCATATAAAAAATCACAATTCTATTTTTTCCAATAAGTTATTTTAGAGAGAACATTTCTCTTTTTCTTTTGCGGCACCAGGGATTGAACTCGTGACCTTGCACTTGCCAGGCAGGTGCTTAGGCCGCTGAGCTAAATCCCCAGCCCTTTCTCTTTTTCTTTTTCTTTTTCTTTTTCTTTTTCTTTTTCTTTTTCTTTTCTTTTTCCTTTTCCTTTTCCTTTTCCTTTTTTTTTTTTTGGAACTGGGAATCGAACTCAGAACCTAGGCCTTGCCCAGCAGGTGCTTATGCTGCTGAGCTATACTCCTGGCCTGAGAATACTTTTCTTTAGATATAAATATGCTAAAAATCTGTGACATGTTTTTAGTGTTATATCTCTGTATATGTTCACAATAATCAAAGGGATATCTACAATTTATGTATATCTTAAATTTCTGAAAACATATTTTTTGAAGAATACCAATAAATGACACTGATCTTAATATGAAACTTTTCTGTAAACCTTCAGATTACTGATAAGAAAATTTAAAGCAGTACTGCATGAATTATCTAGGTCCCCAGGAGGTTTTTCGATGACTGAGATATCAGAATTGAGATCTTCCACTTACATTTTGAGTGTATATTAACTTTAAGATAAAAATAACTTTGAGTGGTAGCAACAGAGAAGTGGGAAATAACAGAAAAGTACTTGCAAGATTTATATATGTTAGTGCTTTCCTAGAATCAACTTGTTGTCTGAATCCCAGTGGAAGAGTTTCTTTTGTAGTCCTACTTATTTTATGTTATACACACAATAAAGTGAATTCTAAAAAAAGGTGGTCATAACTTTACCAGATTGCTAAATAGTAAGTCACACACAATGTCAGGAAAACTTTATATAACTTTAAATCTTTTAGGTAAATGATTCAATTTTCTTTTTAAAAGTGATTCAATGTGATATTTACACATGTGTGTCCAATTTATTTCACTTAAGAATATGGTCTCAAGGTCCGTTTAGCTAGAAATGTCTCAAGTTTATCCTTCTTTATGGCTGAGTAGTACGCCAATGTATAAAAAGCCATGTCTTTTTTATCCATTCATCAGTTGATGGGCATTTGGGAAAGTGTAAGTAAGAACCAAATGTATAAAAGATATTGTGAAATATGAAGTAATTGTTCAAAAGGAAAGGGATACTAGGTGGGGAGGATGGAAGGGAAAAGAAAAAAAATGAGAAAAAAGCAGGATAAAATGGAAACAAAGCTTTATAAAACAAGGAGGGAAAGAAGAAAAAATAGAGGAACTAAGATTTATCATGTACAAGCACAAATTCCCTACAATGCATGTGATTATTATGTATATCAAAATTGTACCAATAAACAATAAAAAAAGCACAAAAAAGTGATTTAATAATCTGTGTTCCATTTTTAATAAATTGTGTGTGTTTAAACATTTAAAATATTTCGGCCCTTTAATGCAACATTTACCAGGCTTGATACACTCTTCCTCTGTGTCAGTGGCTTCTGCTCTAAGCAGGAAGGCTCTGGGGAGCTACTGCTCGCGAGGCTGTCCACCCCACAGACGGGTGACATCCTAACCCAGCCACTATCCAAATAAACAGCCTTAAAACATACACAGACACACACAGACTGAGACGAGGACTAACAGTAATAGGCTGCAATAATAAAACGATCTAAGAGGCCTTTGAATTTAAGTATCACTGTTACTCATAACAAAAGAATAGAACAGAAAGACTAAAAATACTTTAGTATTTCCCTTTAGTTATTTCTAAGGAAAAATACTTTTATGATCATCTAGAGAAGCTGTCAGTTTTCAATTATTTTTCCAGTATGGCTGCTATTAAAAGATTTTTAAAATTTTCAAGCATCTCATGCACCTTCCTATTTATTTCATCACTTTTGCAACTTACTTTAGGGTCCCCATTTTCCATGAAAGTGCAGAGATTAATGCAACAGTCCAGGGAAGAATAGATTTGATGGCATTCTTTTCTATAACCTATTTTATCCATGCATCCATGCATCCATGCATCCACCATCCATCATCCATGCATCCCAATGATACAACTCCAGATCAAAGCAGGCTCAATACAGAGTATCTATGGATGTGATAGAAGAATATTAGAAATAATAAATAAATTAAAACAACTATCACAATGGAATGTTTCAAAGTAACATTCATAAATCAAAAATTATGCTAGATTAAAACTCAGAACCTGATATATATTAAAAAAGACAAAGACATTTCATGTTTCTACTGTAAAGATGTTGTAAGTAAATGTGATAGGTTTACTTAAAAAAATTGTTAAGCTGGGCGTGGTAGTACATGCCTATAATTGAGCACTCGGGAAAGTTGGGGCAAGAGGATCTTAAACGTGAGCCCAGTTTAATCGATTTAGTAAGATCTTGGCCCGGATTAAAATCTAAATACTGCACTGAGGAGGCAGCTCAGTGCCATGGGCCAAGGTGCAATCCCCAGCAACGGCAGCAGGAGCAGGCATGTGGGCTCCGAAGAGATGCAGCCAGGAGCCCAGTCTCATGCCGGGGGCAGAAGTACCTTCCCTTATTCATAGTGTGTGATGTGGGAACCTGCCTAACAGCAGAGCATTACCTTCTGTTAAACTAGTATTTTCAATGTGTAGAGATTTTCTGGAATTGAATGTATAATCAAAGTAATACATACATTATAAAATATACTGAAACATGTAAAAGTGAGATGTGTTGCAGTAATTAATGTATTCTTATTATATATTTGTATAATAATTTAACTGTATGACTCAAATTCAAAATTATACTTTTCATAGTCTTCACAATAAAATACAAATTTAATTTTTTTAAAAAACGTATTATTTTTAGCGTTATTTCTAATAGGAAGAGAATTTCAAGACATGGTTGAGGTTGTAGCTCAGTGGCAGGTCACTTGCTGGCCTGCAGAAGCCCTTTGGACGAGTCCTCAGCAATCCAGGGGATGGGGGGAGGACTTCAAGACATGAAATACCATGGAATGCATGGTAAATAAATAAATACGTTCCATTCACATGCAGGAACATTTTATTATTTTGGAGGAAGACAGGCAAGTTTATCCTTGGGCATGATAGCATTTCTCTACAAATTATTTCTACTGAGATAAAAATAAAGACTGTTTCAGTTATAAATAAATTAGTGTATTCAAAAAGAACAATATATATTTATCTAAATTAAAAACAATAAAAGTGTGAAACTGATACGGACATTGCTAAGAGAAATTATTAATGTAGAAAAAATATTACTACCACAAACAAGCACATTTTATTAAGAAAAAAAGTGTTTTCACACTTACAGAGATATTTCTTAGAAAGTCACTGAATGAAATTGCAAGAGTAGACACACCACTCTCTTTAAGAAAAATGATGATAGGGCCAGGGATATAGCTCAGTGGTACAGCACCTGCCTGGCAAGCACAAGGTGCTGAGTTCAATTCCCAGTACCATGCACAAAAAAAAAGTAATTATAAATACAATAACGAACAATCAAGATATGTTGTATTATTAAATATGCACATACAATAATATATAAGGTATAAATATCATGAGGATATTTTGTGTACTGAATTATTTATGATTTTTGTGGTCACTTTCATTTTTATTTCAAAAATAACAGAAAAAAATAGAGTTAGGATTATGTATCCAACACAAGTAACACAGTAAATGAATAGATCTTTAAAATATAAGTTTTAAAGATCATGAGAGGTAATGCAATTGCCACCTTCTTACTATACAATTCATAATTTATAACTGAGTTTTTATATTAAGTGACTATTAAAGTACAATGCTTTGTTTTCATAAAAATATAATTTATTCTACCAATGAACTAGTCCTACATTAATCGTTTCCGGATCTTCAAAGATTCCATAAAAAAACAAACATTTTAAATATATGTAAGTACACAGAAACATGAATTATTATTATATGAAACTACGCAATGAAGTATGGTCTTCACACTCAAATAATATAAGTGCTATATTCAATGATTTAACTGATCAACTTGGAATAACTTCAACAATTTTTCTTTTGAATCTTTACATGGATAATGGAGTGGGTATAATGCAAATCCCTCATATATGCCACCGCCTGGAATATTTAGCAGTTACTAATAATGCCACTCTACATCAATACTCAGAAAACTCTGTAATACATATACACACGTGCACGCGCGCACACACACACACACACACACGCTCACACCAAAAGATGTGCTCATTTTCAAGCCGAAATTCCATTGTCTCAGTCACTATAGGTGACATAATATCCACCAAGCAATATAAAATTATTGGAAACATCAAAAAAATTAAGAGCTTTATGGTAGCTGATTGCTGATTTCTTATCATCATGTTTTGAAGTCCAATAATTCTTTTATTCTTTGGTTTGATTGGTTTTAGTCTGTTTTCTATTATTTCATTGCAATATGTGAGAAGGTGTGAACAGCTATTTTGAAGAAAACAAGAGACATTATGGTAGCCATTGTTGATTTTCTATTGTCTGGTTTTGAAGGCCTATAATGCTTTCATTCTTTTGTTTTGATTGGTTTTACACTATTTTGTTTTGTTTGAATTTATTATGTATGAAGGTATGAACAACTATTTCAAAGAAAACAAGAAACACTATGGTAGCCACTGATGATTTCCTGTTGTCTCATTTTGAAGTCCTGTATTGCTTGCATTGTTCTGTTCTACCTGCTTTGTTCTTTTTTATTTCATTTTATTCTCTTTAAAATTAAAAAAAATTAAGACCTCTGTTAAGTGGCAACTGATTAAGGAGGTTACAGATGCTGGAGCTATCAAATAAAAAATTTACACCAAGTATGTTTAATATGCTAGAGGTTGTAGTAGAAAAGATGGGATGATATCCATGAACAAAGAGACATTTCAGTACATATACTGATAAAATGTTAACTAGAAATGCTAGAAATAACAACAATATGGCAAAATGTTAGCAAATTACTTCAGAGTTACTTGATGAAGACATTAAATACCCTGTTCAGATGTTTAAACAGGACTTAGATTTCAATATGAATAACAAGTATAATTTTCAAATTTTAAGAAAATTAATTCAGCAATACTACACAGAATGAATTAGTCAAGAAAATGACTGACTTACAGTAATGCAGGAGGAAACAGAGAAGAAATACATGACAAAATACTGAAAATCAGCCGGGGATCTAGCTCAGCGGCATAAGCGCCTGCTGGCAAAGTGTGAGGTCATGCGTTCAATCCCCAGTACCAAAAAAAAAAAAAAAAATACTGAAAATCGTACTACACAATTGTCATACAATGCTCTATACAGAATATGCCCAATACACAGAAATAAACAACAGGAATGTTAGAGACAAAAGGAAACTCAGAGCTCACATAATCCAATCTTTCTCATTTTAAGACTGAGCAAACTAAAGTTTATAGAAACTCACACAAATTCACCTAATTTGACATTTTCTGAGCTGGAAACTGAACTTGGTTTTCTTGATTATAAAGCTCATTAGCTTCATTGAACTATAAATCTTGGTAGTAGGAATGACTTTTTCTTCTCAGTAATGTTTGACAAGTTATCATATATATTAGATGCAGGTATGCATAAACCAAAAAAGATCCAAGAATCAAAAAGCAACTTTTAAAATTCTAGCCTTAGAAATGAAATAAATTATTAATAAATACAGAAGTATTCCTGGAGGGAAAATAATGGATTCACATTGGGAATTAAATTTGTGAAGTGTTGGGAGAATATTTTTATGCAAATACCAGTAAGAGAGAGAAATCAATCCTTCAAGAAAGAGATGCAATTTGATAAGTCACTGTTTAGCAGTGATATTTTAACATTCACTCATTCTTTCAATACATATGATGTTGAGTTTGTATGAGATGCCTGGTACTATACTAAGGATTAGAAGCTTTAGTCAAAGTGACAGGCACGACAGGATGAAAGAAAATATATGTTCCAAAGGTGAGGACTTGTAAAATAGAAGAGGTTAAAGCGACAAAAGAGCAGTCAAGGGCTAGAATAAAAACTAGGAGAACACTGCATTAAAGAAGCTGAAAAAGGAGATTAGTGACATATGTCAAAAGAAAGAAAGAAACAAACAACAGGAGGAAAATATGCATAAGAGATTTGACAAATAAATAACCATGGAGAAAATTATTTCAGTGGAGTGCTAGAAGAAAAGGTCAAACTGTAGATTTAGGAAAAGGTAATTGTAGATTTAGATTTAGGAAAGCAGATGTAAAAATACAAACTCAAGAAAACTGATAAGAGTGAATATGAGTATAAATATGAAATAGACTGTTCTTATACCTCGAAGAGGTGGCAGAATAGAGAGAATTTACTAAGAAGACTTCAACAGTAATTTACAGAGAAAAATCAATAAAGGAGTAGAGACTGAAATACAACAGAAATAAGAAATTAATGCAGGAAATTTTCAGAGAAGAGTAGAGATAAAAACAAGTAGAAATCAGTTTTGGAGAAGAAAAGAGTTGTAAGAAGACTGGTAACAATGCAGCAAAATTAAGATTAAAAAAGCCGGGGAAGTGTAGGTTTTTGGCTTTGATTACATTTATTAAGGGCTCTCAATCCTACTTTATAGGAAGGCATCAGTTGGAAAGCAATCTCCATCCCACACAGTAACCACGACAGAACCAGCTTCTGTCAGAATTCTTTCTCTGCGCAGGGTCCTCGGATGTGGTCCCAAACACCTCAAGACGTGACCACCGTGGGCTCTCTTCAAACCCCACTGTAACCCTCTGCACAAGTCTAGACCTAGTCCGACCCTTCCTAGGATGCGCGTCCGGTTCTGGCACCAAGACAACTTCAGAAAAACTTAGGATACTCTGAGGTGAACCATGTAGACTCAAACATCTCTGTGGAGTTCTTGTCTACGAAGTGAAGGCAAGCCCCGCTGATCCGTGCTATCCACTCCCTAAATTCTCGGCCTCCTGTATTCTGCTCTGCACTGTCACTTCCCTCTCAATTTCCGCCAGAGTTTCAAGCACTCTTGCTCCATTGCAACAAATGTCCCTTCTACATCACTCCCACAGAATCCCCTCGGCACAGGCCCACCCAAGAAGCACACAGTGCAGCCTTTGTCCTTAGTGGACCCGGGATCTGCAGAAGCCACTCGTTCCTTCACGTTTCTCGGGTCAAGAATGCAGGAGGGGACGATGACTCCTGAGACACACATCTCACCCATACTGTCCTGCATAACACGCACAGTGCTTACTCCTCTCAGGGGCACTGGACGTGAAATCCATCATTACTTCAGATTGCTAACAGAGTCCACCCAACTTCCCATCGCTCTCCCTTCCTCACTGATGATTTGGAAAACTGCCTGTCCACAGCTTCTTTATCCTAATTCCTCAGGTGATGACAGGAGGTTTTATATATCCATATGCACAAAACTGTCCGACAATCATCCCCCAACCCTTATATTGTCATAGATTTAATGGTCTTCACTTTTTCTCTACATCAGCCCCTACTTTGGGGGAAATATTATGGATTCTAGAATCCAATTAAACGACACAGACTTAGTTAGAAACCCTAATTTCTAATACTTCAAACTTTGATTTCTATCTTTAGTTTCTGTCAGATGTCTCATAATCTACGCTGTCCTAGTTACTTTTCTCGTTGCTGAGACAAAGTACCCGAAAAAATTGCTCATACAAAATTTAAAGGAGGAAAGCTTTATTTTGGCTCACAATTTGCATCAGTCCATAATCAGCTGGCTCCCAGGCAGGGTGGCAGGGCAGGAGGCACCACAGAGAAGAAAAAACGGTTCCTGGTGTGGAAGGCAGGAAGCAGTAAAGCAGCAACCCACAAGCAGTGACCCGCAGCCCTCTTTCTGCCCCTTATGTCCCATCCAGGCTGCACGCCCTCAGGGTGGGTAACACCCACACCCGGGGCGGGCCTTCCCATTATCCGCACTCAGAGCCATGCCAAACCGATCAGTGGCCTGGTTCAGTAATCACACACCTTTAACCTTCGCATCACACACTGAGATTCAGTCAGTCCAGGTCCAGCCGCCTCTGACAAAGCCCCACGAACAACCTCATGAGGCTTTGGGGAGACGTCTAGGCACGAGTCATGGCGTACGCCCAGTTTACTCATCTCATCTGACACTTTCTGTTCTTTGGCCTCACTCATTCTTGTCGCCCTCTTTTCTTTTCTTCTTTACCCAGCAAGGACTTTCTGACTGATCATCTCAACCACTGGCAGGCAGAGCTCAGATTCTCTTCTAACCCAAGACTGCGTGCTCAAACCTCCATCAGAAGCTTAAGGCTAGTTTACAGTCATCACCTGCTTCCTCTCCATTAATTCCTCTTAGTTCCACATCCTTTATCTGTCTTCCTCCTGGGCCAGTGATAAATAACAGCTTTTGTCTGTTCACAGAGCCCATCCGGGTTTAGCCTAACCCACCCTTATGTCCTCTGAGGCCCCTCTCCAGCACACCCTTTTTCTGTTTTCATCTTGTCTTCCCTGAGCCTCTTCTGCTTTAGCTACAAAGCACAGGCACAGAGAGCTCCCTATGCCAAAAGCCGGAAACCCTTGATATCATACACCCGCCCTACTATTTCTCCTGCACACTTTTTTTTACTTCTTTTTCTTTCAATTCTGGGATTGCACCCAGGTCACCATGTGTGCCAGGCAAGTATTCTGCCAGGGAGCTCCTTTCACTGTCTATTTCCCACCCATGCCCAGGGTCATTACAATCTGATTTCCCCATCCTATGTCTTACCACCCTTCTGGAACTGCCCTAGCTGAAGTCAGCACTGAATCCTCACTTAAAAGCCCATCAGACAGTGTCTGTTCATTATTATTACTGCTCACATTATTTACTCCTTCGCAACGCTCTCCACTCCTGTAACTCCAGTCCCACTTTTCTCACTCTCCTAACGTGCTTCAGTAGCTCTTCTTCCTCAGTTCGCCAGTTAACTGTAAAACCTTCCAGGACAGAGCAAAGAGAACTCCTTGGCCTTTATTTCACAGGTTTCTTCCCAAGTTGGTTTCACTTACTCCTAAATTGTTCTATGTGGCTTAGACCTCTTGTTTAAACTTGAAAATTATTTACTGTACTCTTGCTAAATGTTTCTCTTTTTCCCTCTCTGCAGTTCCAAAGTTGAACTTGCCTCGCCCACAGACCAACTCCACCATTAAACTCCCCACACTTGTTAAGGACCGTATGTACCCAGTTGCCAACCTGTAAGACTAAACATTTTCTTGACTCTTTGCTCTCCTTCAACATCCAAACCCCATTACTCACCTGGTGTTATTGGTTTTCTTTTACTAAATCTTCCATCTGTTCTTTATCTGTCCACCTACTACCTGGGCACATGCTTTTCTTTTCATGCTTTGTCTCTTCAAATCATCCAGACACTTTCTATAGCGGTTATTCAGTGAATAAACTTACGACAGTCATCCTATAATTAAAACCCTTGAGAGTACCGGTGGTACCTAACATTTTAGATCTAAGTTCCCTAAAAAACATTCACGCCTCCTCCTAATCAGGACTCTATCATTCCAGATTCTTTCCTTGCTATTCCCTATCTTGTGGACAATGCTCCAAAAGAATTAAAATAGGACGTTTATTACTTCTGTAACTTTGCTCATACACGTTTTAAACATCGCCAAAACCCCACCTTCCTCCACATGAATCTATGTAGCTCCTAGCCCTATTTGGGGACCCAGCAGAATAGCTGTCTCCCAGTGAGACCTGCACACACACCACCAGCTGCCAACATCAGTAGCAGTAAAAGTCACTCCTTACTTAAAAAGTTTTGCATAGCTGTGAATAGAGATAAATACCTGGAAAATAGTAGGGCACAAGAATATATTTTAAAATATGCATATTTATCAAAATAACATATTTTTAAAAGAGTATTAACAACAGGAAGCATGATATCCATTGTAAACATATTGGTCTAGATGCTGAGTTTGTTTTATAATGAATGCACAATGAATCAAAGATAATTTCCTACTGGTTGACATAATCTGGTGAGAAGATAAGAAAAAGTTTTGGTTCTGATGCTTAATTTTGTTTCTTGAGGCAATATAAAAAAGTTTAGAAAACACTATTTATGACTCAACAGTGTTTTCAAAAGAGCTAGACTCGTAATTCTTCATGTTTTAATCTTACAATATAGAGACCAATGGGAACTTAATTCTCCTGATGGACTGCTTAGGAACTGAGAATGTCAAATCAAGTTTACTACACTCATTCCACTTAGAAATTTCCAAATGTTATACAGCACATTATGGCTCTCTTGGAGCTATTAACATATTTATTCCCGGAAAGAGAGTTTCCAGATGAGAGCCTATGTTACCTTGAAACCTAGAAAGGAAAACCATACCCTGAGAGATCAGAGCCATTTTCTTTATTCAAACTCCTCAATAAAAAGGTCAGTTTTCCTTTTAAGTGTTTCCTTTTAAGAGTTTTCTACTGATACAAAACAACAAATGAAACAGAAATAACTCCATGAATGAATAAGAAGAAGTGTGCAGCTCTGGAATCCAAGAGTAGAAGAATATTTGAATTAAGATAGCAAAAGTAGAACAATTTTAAGTGATGGCAAAATTCAAACTAAGGACACAAGAGTTACTGACTGAAACAGAATTGGAGGCAACACTCACCATATTTGAAATAATTATGAGAATGAGTGGTTGCTGAATAATTCTTTCAGAAGAATGCTTACATTACTCAGGATAATGTCAGGAAATGATATGCAAGCTAACACCAGGTGCAAAACTCACCAGTGAGTAAAACAGCATTAACAAGAGGTCAAGAAATGTGCTTAGCTGTATTACATACAAAGGTACCAGAAGTAAGGATAATAACAGGACATTATGGAAATGGGTACAGGAGGATGGATGGGTTACTATATATGATTTTTATGCTTCAACCGATATTTAAGGAGAAGAAAAAGTCCAAGAGTCTCACAGTAGATTGGGAGTGGTGTTGGAGGGATGAATAATTTAGAAAGTGAGTAAGCCAAAAATAAAAGCTCAAAGTAGCTTTTAGAAAATCAAAGGAGAGAAACATTAAACTGAAAAATCCAGTTTACACATATTACTTCTGTGGAAGAGCCATAGTCTTCCATACGCAAGGATGATACAAGGAGTTAAGGGCATAAACCAGATGGTCCTTAGTTTGGGTAGCAGATTCTTGGGCATTTAATTCATTACTATCATTTGAAACTTACACACTTTTTTTGTATCAAAACAATATGACGGGGCCAGACATGGTGGCATACTCCTGTTCCCAGCTCTTGAGAGGCTGAGGCAGGAGGATTGCCATGAGTTTGAGGCCGATCTGGGTTATGTAGTGAGTTCAAGGCCAGCCTGAACTGCATAGTGAGATTCCATCTCAAAAAGAAAAATAATATGACTGCAAAAAGTAATGAGAAAAGGCAATGTTTTTTTTAAATACTGTAATTAAGAAACTTCACTTTTATAAAATCTATCCAAATTATCTAAGGGTAAGTGTACACTAGACTTAGTTCAAGCCCTCATGAGTTTCTACTGCCCAAGACCAAGGCAAACACCTTAACGAGTACAAAATAGACAATGCACATATACACAGAACTCTTAGAGTCACACAAAGATAACATTTTCTAAAACACATTTTCCTCTGTTGTATTTTAATACAAACACTAATGACCTTGTAATTCCCAACCACAAACAAAATAATGGCACAGAAAGATAATTCATAAATGTGCCCTTAAAAAAAGGCAATTAAGCCTTGCTTGAGAACTTGGGAAAGTCTAGGAAAGTGATAATCAGCCTAGAGCTGATTAAGAACTAGTCTGTCTGCACTAGTAAACCGCAAAGTCACAATAAAGCAAACTATATACTTAGAGGTAACTGAAACTAAGAAAAATAAAGTATAAAAACAAAGTATAAAAAATGTGGTACATGATTTTAACTTAGAATGAAAATAAGAGATAACAGAGTACATAGGAAAAAACCTAGACTCAGTAAAGTGTCATTCATGCACGCCACTCACCTTTAAGAAACGCTTTGGCCAAGTATCAGGACACAAGTACATAACTACTTTTTAGATTTTGTAACATAAATGATCATTACCACCCAAAACAAGGTAGAATGCATTATTCAGCAGCAGTAATAATAAAAGACAAAACAGCAAAACGTAAGAATTATTTAGTATTAAAGCAAAATAACAGAAAGCACACTGACAAAATGCAAAAGAAAATTAAACATACCAATAACCAATACTAAAGAACTAAATTGCAAGGCAATAAATTTCCATTACATCTACTGAAAGACATTAGAAAATTTGAAATATTAGGAATTTACTTTGGTTCTTATCTCTCATGTTTCCGTGCATATATATCTACATGAATTCAAACACTTGGAATTTACTCATTAAATTTCATTACTTTTACAAATTACCAACTCTTAATTAACTTACATTAATAGGGATAAGGACAGTTCCATATAACCCAAATCACTCTGAAACAATAGCAAGGGTGACTAATCATTGCACATAATTCTTCATCTGTCCTCGTCTATCCCACTACCACATTATCGTGGTCACTCTCTTCTTTGCCTAAAGGGCCTCAAAATGTTCCCAATGAATTGGCTCAAATCTAAAGTTACTTATAGCCTTGAGAATTGTACAAACTTTATCAAACTTTTTTCCCTCCAGTTTCTAGTTATCTCCTTTCCCTTTCAATGCCAGGTAATTGATATTTCCCTCTGACATAAATTAATTTCTTTAAAGTACTGTGGAGTTGGACTACATAGGACTCACTGGAAATTCCCACTGTGGAAATACAGGTAATGGCTGGGGACATATGAACAAAGGTTTTCTTAGAGTCTCCACAGAGTTATGCCTCTCTGTGATGGCCAAGGAGTAGATCACAGTCACCTTTGACAAGATAACTGTGTACAAATCAGTTCGACCTAAACACTGCAATGACAGCATCCTCTAGTCTGGAGCACACAGCTTGGAAAGCAGGTTGCTAAGACCGTGTGTATAAATCGACCATGCTAATATCAACTTAGGTACTCTGCCATGGAAGGGGAGCAGCTGACTGTGATCAGCGTGACCACAGTACAGTTATTCTGTCCTTGTAGACAACAGACAAACCTGTGATTCCCACTAAATAAAATGGTTAAGATATTCGAGAGCACCAAAGAAAATGTGTATTTTTGACATTCTATTACAATTAGTTTATATGTATTTTGTTTCACAATTTTGATAAATATAATGTTTCTATACTTCATTAAAGACCACATGGAGCTATATAAAACACAGAAGTGAAAGTGAACTATTTTACACCAATAGACAGGAACATGCAGTTTTACAAACAGACTCAATTGTAAGAAAAATATACCTGTGGTGGTGTTCAGTGCTCTGACTGTCTCTGGAGCGAGGTAGAGTAAGAAAATGACTGCAAGCGTGGCAGAAACAAGAATAGAAATGAGACTCAGGAAAGGAGTGAAAAGGTATCGTTTAGTTTTAAAAGTGAGATTCACAGAGATAGGTGGATAGGAAGCAAAGCAAATGAAAACTGCTACTAGAAAGCTTGCCCCTCCTCCCAAATGGATGGTAATACAGCAGTGCCACAGGTTAAAATGAGCCAAATATTCAAAGGTAAAATGTAACAAAAGTATGTTCAGAGTATGCAAAAATCATATTTAAAAATTTTAATTTTATCAATTATGACTCAATTATCTTCAGCACTATGTATAAAATGTTATACTACAGGGAAACATTTTCGTTTTTTAAGAGCAAAGGTGAAAAGAGAAAAATAACCACAATGTAAGGAAATAATAAAAAAGTAGTATCTATAAAACCTTAGGAGATTTTTATGAGATAACGTTTTCTTCAATCATTTACAATTAAAAATAACTACAAAGAGCTTTAAAAATTCTATTCAGTAATAAAAACAAACTGATTCAATTATTTTCATTTAATTACTACTTGTGTTTGCTAAATTTATTGGTTGTTATCCTTTTTTGATTTACTTGTTTACTACGTATTTATTTCATATTATCGGCTCCACTAATTTTCACGTCCCAAGATTGCCATCAGCAACCAAGCAGTCTAACCTTTTAGCCATCTGATTCTCTTCATTTCAAGGCACTAATTTAACTTTTTCTATGTCCTTAAAACCTTTAATGACAAAACCCAAATCACTGCAGACGATCGTTGTGTTCCAGTAAACAAGTGAAGCCTTCAACTCTCCTGACTCCTGAAACTCCACCTCCGTATACTTGTATCTTTGTTAGTTCTGTCTCCTGCTCCAAAGAAGAAACGCTTCGCATGTGACCTGGCTCCATTCATTATTCTCTTCCGCCTCTCCTTTTTCATCTGCACTCAGTCCTAAAAACAAAACCCTTGCTAACCTCGGCTCCTTCTCAGGACACTCAGTCTTCCTTATTTCTGCTGATCACAGAACAACTCAGAAGACAGATCTACACATCTAGCCACCATGTCCCCACTTCCCCAGGATGCTTCAAGGTGCATGTACAGGACTTTGGCCTCTACCGTTCTCTTGGAGCTCTCCTACCCATTACCTGTGAAACCCTACTCAATCCTCTCATCTCCATTTGTCATCATTCTACACTTACCCATGGAATTAGACCTTGACTCTCAAAGCTCAGTGTTCTAACATTTTCCTCCCTTAGCTTTTGAAACTATCCTCTCTCGGGCTAGTAAACTAAGTATTTGTATAGCAATTATATGTCAAGCATGCCATTAAAAGCTTTGTCTATATTACTTTGTTTACTTCATCTAACAACACCTAGGTAGGGTCTACTATTTTTACTTGAAAATCCTACTCAGTCTTTCTGGTCCCTTCTTTCTGAAGCATTTTCCAAAACACCCACGCAAGTAATTTTCTTTCTGTCCCAATGATATTATGCTTTGGCCTCACAGTCTTGTATAGTTTATAGCTAACCAATACCTGATAATTTTCTAGACCGAGAGAATGTCTTTTTAAAATTTTGGGGCACAATGGCCGATATATTTGTACTGAACTTAATAGTAAAAACCAAATTACACCTTTTTTTTTTTGAGGCAGGGTCTCACTGTGTAGCCCAAGCTGGCCTTGAACTCACAGCAATCCTCCTGCCTCAGCCTCCCAAGTGCTGCAATTACAGGCATGCACTATCATGCCAGGCCTTACACCACATTTATGATGAAACTTCTCTCTAAAGAAAGCACTGGCTCACATAATCATAGAAATATTCTAGAAATATAAACAAAAAACTTTAGGTTTATGCAGAGTACAAATATAAGTATCAAAAAAGCAAAAGAATAGAAATAATAGCAAGCAGTCATAATATTGGGATTTACTGCTTTAAGGAGGAATAGATTGTTTATAAAAATCTTAAGAGTAAGGGAAAAAGTGTAAACTTCAAAGTTTATTAAAACTTATAAAGTCAAAGAATATGTACTACATCATCACCCAGTTTCTAATATTTTATTGAAGTGTTTTAATTATTAATTTTGTCCTTATAAAGCCAAAGAAACATTAAGTTAGAATCACTTTCATCAAACATGGATTTTTTTTTATTTCCCTTTTCTATCGCTAGTCACATGAATTCTTAACCTTACCTGATCATAGCCTCCATTGAGAGTCTACTGAGAGCTATCAATATGTGCACTATACAGACTTGGTGAATCTGCATTGATAAAATCCATCTAAATCTAAAAATCCATCTAAGGTCTGTGATGTATCTGGCCCTTTGCTGCATCTAACTGGTGTAATTTAAACACATTTTACATGTCTCTATTGAACCAGGTTTCCTTTACTTCCAAAACTGAATTTAACCAAGTACTTCATAAAACCTGAGCAATAAGTATACACAATGAATCAAATATGCTTAATGAGTTAAACTAAAGTAAGTTTTACTAAAATTTGAATTTAGGATCATCTGAGAATTTTTTAAAAAGCTTGAACAAGGTAGTAATTCATTTTTTTTAAAATGGATAATTAAATTCACTAAATTTTAAAAAGCAAAAAATGAAGTTACAGATGATTCTAAGAATCATAATGCAAATACCATTCAAAGAACTATACTAGATTACTAATGCAATTTTTAGACACATTTTGATTCGTAAAATAACATCAAGACAATACAAAATTATTTGTTGTTCATTATTATAGTGAATCATCTTTCTCCTATATTAAGTTAGTCTGGGCCAGGGATATAGCTCAGTGGCACAGCACCTGCCTGGCAAGTGCAAGGTCCTGAGTTTGATTCCTGGTGCCAAAACAGAAAAAGAAATAAAGAAATTGGTCTGAATGTCCCCTTTTACCAGAGATACAAAAAGTACCACGATAGGAAGAGAAAAAATATTCTACATCTGAGTAAACCTACAGATGTCAAAAGCTGTCTGCCACAACCCAACTTAATACAAAACCTTCTGCTGTCTCTATCATTTAATAACATTTTGCCTACTTTGCAGCTCCTACAATATACCAGTATTATTTAACGCTCTTAAACTGTATTCCTGAAATGTAACATATAATCTATGAAGATGTATAAAACGAATCGTTTTTTCATTTACTTTCTTTATAATTTTAAACTTTCAGACATGTGCTTTCCTCATAATGAGTAACTGAAAGAACCATGAAGATTCTTCTTTTTGATGAAATAATTATATGTGCTATATTTTTCATAATTGGCTGCTTGATATAGAATATAAAAATTATACTAGATAATAAGCCATTTTACTTTTTAGAATATAATAAGGTGTTTTCCCTTTTAGAATATAAATCTACCAGCCAGTGTGGTGACACAACTACAATCTCAGCACTCTAGGATATAGATGCAAGTTGAAATTCAGCTTGGGCAAATGAATGACTCGTACGATCCTATTTGAAAATGACAAATGAAAAAAGGGCTAGGGAAGTAGCTTGGTGGTTCAATCCCCAGTAGTGTCACATACATATATGGTGTCTCTTTTTTTCATATAATACTAAAAGTATGATTCAAGGATATAAAAGTAGCTAATATATTTTGGCCTCTGCAATAAGACATAAAAATGCATACTACAGGCATCAGAATTCTGATATGTGACAGAAATAGTATCTAAAACTACACATATTCTAACAGTAAATTAGTTCACATGGACAAAATAAACTGTTTTAAAATGATTTCTAATACTAACATCATATAATCTGTCCCCAGGAAAACGATATTCCTGGTCATAGTAGATACTAGAGAAAAACTGATAAAACTAGAGAGGAGGGGTTGTTGAAGACGAAAGATGTTCTTTATAAATTATCATTTTAATTAATATTCATGCATTGCGGATTCACCTTGTAAAGAATCTGTTTACTTTTCAAAATAGAATACGATTATCAGTAGCAATGACAAAGATATGCAAAGAAAAAGTTCCAATCAAATATTTAATAATTATCTTACATTACCTATAAAAAAGAACCTGCACACTCTCCATTCTCTTCATACCACTTACGTTTAACCATGCACTATAAATTCATGTCAAACAGCACCGACGCTCACCCACTGCAGTCAGTGTATGAGCCCCTGTCTTCACACACACTTTCCCAACGTGTGCTGGAAGCCCCCTCAGCCTGGGTCTCCACGGTGTGCGTGTGGGTCCTGCCTCTACCTTTTGCTCTTGTTCTAACCTGAATAAACATTCCTGTTTCTCAAAGTCTCCCTCTATCCTACATTCTCAACAAAATTTTGAAAACAAATACTAGAATTGACTGAGTTCTGTGTTGTTGCTTTTGCATAACTATTAAGCAATTAAGCGTAAATTATTTGAGAGCCAAAAAGATCCTTTTCAAATGCTAAGGAATAGGCACAATTTTTTAGTACATACCATGAAATTTTGATGAAATATAAATTATAGGCATGTATTGCATATTTTGATATTGACTGTCTGACAGGAAATATAAAAATTAAATTGGAGATATCAGTTAATGTAGACAACTCTGTAAGGTTGGTATTCATATTCTAATTTTATAAATAAGCAAATCAATCATCAAAGAAGTTAATTTTTCCCTAAGACACATCTTTAGCAAGATGTAAAATTCGATATTTGAATTCAAAGGTATTTGTTCCAAATCCTATGAAAAAGAGTACATTAATAAAATACTATGTATTAAATGCATCGATCCTTACTGACAAGAAAAGTTAATGCCTCTCTTACAATACCTAAAATATAATATCTCATAGAAATTCTCCCCTACGCTTTTTAAGCAACTGTATTATTGACTTTCTCTATAAAAGGCTACTCAAGAAAATTCAGGTAATAAATCTAGAGTACTCTTACCTCTAAATACTACATTAAAAGTATAATGCCTTCAAATGTATTTCATTATTGAAAATCCATTATACTGAAGCAGAAACAAAGGACTATTTAATAAAGTGACAGACTGTGTACATTATTGAACATAATATTGTATTTTTGATTCCTTAGGTTAATGAATAACAGATACATAGATACCCCAAAAACATAGTATTAGAGAAATGGGTGTTTTAATTCAACATAAATGAAATTCCATTTTACATGTTTCAAAAAAGGATCTAAGGCAGATCCCATTTAAAAATAATTCTGATGTAGCAATCTATAGCACACTGAAAAGAGTAATGAAACACAAATATATTTTCTCCAAAACTTCTACAGAAAATCATTTAAAATTCTTTCAAAACTAAAAGATGTGTAAAGCTATAAAGTAAAACAGAAAATACAATGCTATTTCAATTACAGATAGAAACTGGAATAGGTATAAAAATGCACACCACAGGCGATCTCTGGAGTGACTGTAAAATGCCAAGAAGTGATCGCCTGGGGCAGTGGGGGCAAATCAAGGGTGCACGTGCTGCGTCCAGCTGTTGGTATCACTGAACGCTCTAAGAGGCGCAACTGCGGCATCACTGACTGGGCTTTCACAGCAAGTGTTTGCCATTCTGTTGTCACTGAGCCTGGGATCACTTGTTTTAAAATGCTGATAAATCCAGCATTTAATACAATGGCATCCAGTTGTATCTGGTTACATTTACTTGTCTTCCATTCTTTTCTAGTATTTGGGGCACATTTACTCATCTTCATTGAAAATGAGGTCTATTTTTCATTAATAGAACATTTTCCATATATTTGAAGGAAGTATAAAGTCATTTCAGACTTTTCTCTGCTATCTCTCCCATTAACAAATCTTCAGTGAACAAGCTTATGACTTGCTACGTAATTTCCAGACATTACTAGTCTTATCAAAATTCCTCAGGCAATCACAGCTCCAATCAACCTGCCCTAATATGACTCTTTCCAACTGTTAAGCATGTCAACAGATTAATCTGTCTTTCAACTTTATTGTTCGTATAGCATCACTTTCTGCAGGTAGCATATCTATGCATGTAATCAGGTCTAAAGGAATAGACCACTATGAACAGGTTAAAAAAAATTGTACACCAACTTTCATTTGACACTAATACTGATACTAATTTAATAACTTCTTAATTTCTTCTTAAATCTCAGAAGTAGGAGTATTTGTGTGATACTATTAAGATCTAAGATACCCCTTTCCTTTTGGAAATGTGTAGTAAAGCACAACGAAATTATAACCATGAACTGAGTATTAATTTAGATTCAGGCAAAACAAATGCGTCTATATATAGAGACAGTAACTTCTCATATCAGTAGATTTTTAAAGTCCCAGACTTCATAAATTAGTGTAAGATACATACAAAAGAACACCTGAGTTCCCTTATTTTATCATATTCTCTAAATAATAAATTCAGCTCTCTTGCCTCATCTAATCTCAAATTTATTTGATAGTTTGGGGAAAATATCACAACATTTTTCATATAAAACCAAAGCATGAGTTGGAGAGTTAATCAATTTTGTAATAATTAATGTAAGTATTGTAACATACCATGTTGCCTCCAAGTCTGCCACACTTAACAGAGGAAATTCAGACAATTCTTTCAATCAACAAGCATGATTCTTTAAAATGACTAAAGGGTTTACTGAAAGCCATAAGAAAAAACTTCTTCATGAATCATGATAAAATGTTTCCTAAACAAACCAAACTCTGTCTTAATACGCCTATATATGAATAGTCACACTGATTTCTCTGATGTACTTAAGACTTTAAAATCTATTGTATAATGAAAGTACTTTTACATAAAATAATTGGTTATGACAAGGTAAAATGATAAAACATCTTGCTATTATAATGACTATCATGATTTCTTCTGCGAAATTTAGTTTTATTTAGCAAAAGACCAAACTGCAAATGCAAAATGGTTTCGTTTCTTGCTGTCTGTGTATGTGTTTGTTTTAGAAATATAGCAGTCATAACAAAGAGTGTGGCCATGATAAAGAAAAGCACGAAATCAAAAGTAAAGGAGAGCATTTTATGACAATTCCTAATACATAATTTGATAAAGCCTAACAGTATTTAATCATGTTTACCTGTCTCTCTCTGGAGAATAATGGTCATCCATGACACGATGTCTATCCATCCGGCTAACTGTATTGTAATGTCCAGTAGTCGTGCGTGTCCCTCGAAGTCCTTGCTCCACATTCCGACTAAAACAGCAAGATACATTAAAAATATCTCAGTAAGCCATAAGCGTACACTACACTAAGAACTGGTTTGTTAATAAAAATAGAAATGGACAAAGTCATCGTAATGCCAAGTCCAATTTTTTTATTTATACTTTGGCTAACAGTATAAATATAAGTTGAAAATTGACAGTTAATTAAGGAGACTGCTGTTATAAAAGAAATATAACTTGAAAAGAGCCCAGATTAACCCAATATCATTGGAGGTCAGATAAGGAATATCAGAGCTATTAGTGGATGACTCCCAGGTTTCTAGAAATGAAATTCAAGGCTATACAAGAGGAGGAATAGATATGAATGGAGAAAATGAATTTAGTGTCACATATTTGTTTACATGGTCTACAAAAACGGAGCCAGAGCTGCCGTGTACATGGCTGGACAAGACTTCAGAGCTGGGAGAGCAACTCAAAACTACTCACTTCTAACCATATCCCTTGGTAACGGCCCAGTTCTTTCCTCCACCTTACCCGATCCAACTTGGCACACACTAGCCCTCTGAAACTGACTGAGACAATGGTCTCTCCAATTACAGAAAGAAAGCCAAGCATCTAGCATTTAACTTTATTCTATAGATGAGCTGGCTTTCCTACCCTTTCCAACGCACTTTCCATATTTACTAGTAGTACCACTTTTATTAACATATATCAAGTTAACATAAAATATCTATAAATCATGTATATACTTACATATATTGCACTATTTATTCTATTCAGTATATCTATTACTATGTATGGACTGGTAGTAAAGTTGTCTCTTCTTTTTAATTAGAAGATTTGTTCATCTTTGCCCCTTCATATAAATTTTAAAATGATGTCAAATTTCAAAAATTGCACATGTAATTCTGATTTGTATGGCATTATAGATTAATTTATGTAGAACTGAAGTTATTCTACATGTAAGATATACTGCTTTATCTAAAGTTCTACATTTTTCTAAGAAGGTCTTGTGAATTGTTAGATGAATTACTGCATACTTTGTATTGCCTTTGAGAACTGTGTTTTTGAGAATTTCATTATATTTCCTAATTTGTTATTTGCTCATTTTTGTAAGTTGTTTTATGTCTATTTGGCAGAACTCCCACATTAGTTTAAATATTCTCGTTATGCTATTTTCAATGTAGATAAACCCATTTTTAGCAAATAATGATTGTTTTTATCTCCTTTCCATATTCTTCCACCTTGAATTTTTCCTTGTTTTATAATATTTTTCAGGAATAGATGTACTATATTATTTGTGACATTATTTAATCAACGCAAATGCTTAGGCAGTTTTTTCTTTAAATATAATGCTTACTTTAAAAAGCTTTTATGAACTGTAGATAGTTCTTTTTCTTTTCCTAGTTTACTATCTAATGTGAAGAATTAAAAATAAAAATTTTTTTTACCTGTAATGAGATTATTTCCCCGTTAGTTCATTCATGTGATGAACTGTCATAAAAATTTTGTGATGTCTATCACGCTTTTAATTTATGGTTAGATTAGTGAGTCAACATAATATTTTTACATCTCTTTGCAATTAAAATCTGCTTGTAAAATTTTCTTGCACTATGAGGATCAGAGGTAGGCTTACATTGGCTCCAGGAAAACAGCTACACAGTTTTCTTTCTTTATTGTTTCTAGAATCAGTTGCATATAACAGAGAGATATGTTCTCAGCAACTTTGTGAAAAACCATGTATAATAATTTCTTACTCTGGACTTCTTAAGTGGGAGAGGAAGGAGAGTGGTTTGTCTTTGAGTATCATTTCAATATACTGATGAGTGTTACCTTTTCAAATTGTTTTACTTCCTCTTGTTCCAATCTTATTTTCTTTTAGAAACTTATTTTTTTCTAGTTTACCAAATATAATAGCATGCTTTCACTGTTTTATTTTAAAGCCCATTATTTTCTGAACTTGTCTCCCTTTTACAGTCTATTTAGAATTCATTCATCATGCAATCCTCCTTCTAATAAAACTAGCTTTATGACTAATGTGCATTCTCTCTTGTCTTTCTACTGCTCTTCTCTCACTGTCTGCTTCTTTCTATCTCAGTTCTACAGACTGCCCACATCTGCATCATTCCTCCTATTTCAGATTCCCTCTATTATTCCACATTCACTTTCCCACATCCAATGTTTATTTGCTTATTTGGTTTGATTTACTTGCTTTTAACTGACATGAAAAATTATACAGCTATGGGGTGCAGTAAATGTCCATGTTGTATAACGGCTAAATGAAGCTACCTGACATACACATTATCTTCATACATACCAGATTTACCGTGAAAACACAATCTATTCTCTAAGGAATTTTCCAGTGTATAACATGCTGTTAGCTATAGTCAGCACAATGTACAAGAGCTGACTACACTTTTTACCCTGGTCAAGTTGAAATTTTGTGAACTTTGGCCAATATCTGCCTAGCCCTCCCACTTCCCACCATTTTACTCATTTTCATGACTTCAACTCTTTTTTAGATTCCAAATGTATGTGAGATCATAGACTGTTTGTCTGGTTTATCTCACTTAACATCTTTCATGTTCCTTCACATGGTCACATACAAGGAACAAAGTTTCCTTTTTAGGGGTGAATACTATTCTACTAATTATATGCACCACATTTTCCATATGTACAAGATTCATCTACTGATACACATTTAAGACATTTCCTAATTTAGTTACTGTTATGAATGCTACTCTGATCATTGTAGATATCATTAATATACTAATTTCGTATCCTTTAAATATATGCCCAAAATACAATTGTAGGATTATATGACAGTTCTATTTTTAATATTTTGGGAAATCTTGACCCTCATAAATTATTCTACTAATACGCACTGCCCCAATAGAGAATAAGGTTTCACTTTTCTCATCAGATATAAAATAATCTCATTTCACCATGTCTAATCTTCCTTACTTTCTAAAAAATTTCTTTTTCTTTTTCTTTTTTTTTTTTTTTTTTTTTTTTTTTTTTTTTTTTTGTCTTTTTGTGTTTTTTGAGACAGGGTTTCACTATGCAGTTTGGGCTGGCCTTAAACTCACGTTATAACCCATTCTGGCCTTGAACTCTCAGCAATTCTCCTGCCTCAGCCTCCTAAGTACTGGGACTACAGGTGCACACTACCACGCCCAGCCAAATTTCTTTTTCTTGAAGTTAGAATTTTCTAAATATTACTAGCATCCTACAAATGCTTAATAGGATCTAATATTTCACAACCTCCTCTTCATTATTTAATCCACAACCAAGGTATTTAGCAGTGTCTTAGGAAGTTCCAGGAATTTAAAAACTATCTTTTTATAGGTTTATAAATGCATTGCATAATATTAAAAGAAAATGGAAAATATATGGTTTATATAGGACTTATTCAGGTTTTCTTTTTCACAAATTTTTTCTTGAAAGAAATTTTGTAATCTTTGGTTGGATTGTATGGAACTTTACACAAAAGACATGGGGTACAGATTTACTTCACACAGTAAGTTTGAGCCAACACATACATCATTTAAATCTTTTAAGCCATCGCTATGGTGGGAGGACTGGTTTAGCTACTGACTTCTGTTGAGATCAGCTAAGATCTTCAACTACAATTGTGTATTTATTTGTCTCTCGAACCATTCTGGATGGTTTTTTTCCTGTTTTGAAGATTTTATTTGTTAGGAGCATATTTGTTCATGGTTATTATGCCCAATCTTTTCATTGGTCTTTAGCATGCCTAAGACAGATTTGAAAAAGTATCACCTCTGTAGAGAACTGAACTTCTGAGAACACGGTTGACCAAAATGCAGGATTAAGCTTGGCCCTTCTTGTCCAGTCTTTATGTAAGGTGCAAGCTCTACCATCCAAACAGGTAGTAACAGTGAAACCTTCTTGGTTTAGTAGTCTGTGTTTTTTTCCTAGAATATATGTTGTTTTCACAGCATTTCTGACACTCAATTAAACTTGTTTCATTAAACTTGAGACTCCAATTTCTTTTGGTTTCTATATGTTGATTATGCTTTTCCTGCCTTTCTTTTCATACTATGCTTTTATTTTAAATATAATGCCTATGTATAATATACTGGTGCATCATATTTTAGGGATGATGAATGTTATTTTAAATTCTAAATTGAAATCTCTGTAACTGATCAATGATAGTTATTTTAGCTACCATTCTCACTGGATTGCACACTCACATATTTACTTTTCATGCTAGAATACATTTTTAATATCTAACTTCTTGTTATGATGGGGTTTGTCTTATATGCAGGTGAATCTAATCTAGAACCTGTGACTATGTTCTATTAGATGGTTCAAACTTTCATCCTTTGGTAAAAGGAAAGCTATAATATGAATTATATTTAGTTTTTGTTCCTGATTCCTAACACAGAGTTCCCTAAAACCCTTGAAATTTTCTGATTTCATCATCTTTTGTTTTTCATGCTAAACCCCTTGGGTACCTTTTCAGATTATGGTAACGAAGTTTCCTTAGGTAGGACTCTAGATAGTCTTAGGATGAAACCGGATGCCAGAAAATACGTCACTCCAGGACGAGAGTGTTGGAGCTCTCACTCTGCACACTGACCTGAACAACAAGACTTGCTAAGCTTGCAGGCTGTAAACCGCGCAGAGGTGCTGGGAGTACGGCACACCCACAGAGGGCGTGGAAGCCGCCCTTCCTCGACCCCATATGTTGCCCTGTTCTTTTTCACACCTGGCTATTCATCTGCATTTGTTATAATATCCACAAGAGACCACTGAGTATAGGTACACTGTTGTGCTGAGTTGTGCGAGCCACGCTAGCAAACGATCAAACCCAAGGAAGGGGCTGCAAGAACTGCAATTCACAGCTGCTTGGTCGGAACACTACAGACAGCTCCTGGCACTTGGCACGGGGCTCCGAGGTGGAGCCAATCCTGTGGGCTCTGACACTGTCTCCAGGAGACAGCGTAACTGAACTGAATTACGGGACACTCGGTGTCTGATCTCCACAAATTGCCTAATACGAGAGAAAAACACACATCTGGTCACAGAGTGTCCTTCAGTGAGTGCAGAAAGGAGACTGCTTCACATGTATCCTTTATGCTTTTTTAAGGACATGGAATTATTTTTTAAATTATAAATTCAAAACTAGTTCTCTCTCAAACTTTAAATACCAGACAATAGATACTATTCTATCAATGAACTTACCACACTTAAGCAATTACTTCTCAGAAAAATTTTAATAATTGTGGTCCCATTTCCAAACTTATTTAATTCAACACCTTGAAATATTATGAACAATATCTATAAACTTAGTATATTAGATTTTCTTTTTAAGTCTTGTAATTATCTAAATTAAACCCATTTTGAAGCTTAATTTTCCTGTAAATTAAATAAGTAAAATTTATAAAGATAATAAATCTAAGATTCTCCAAGTCAAATATGTATAAAATTAAGATTCGATTAAAATTAAGTCTAAAATTAATTCAATTGTTAAAATGAGTTATAAGGCTGTTAGTCTAATGAATCAAGTTTTCTTTAATGTTACAAGTACATAAAATGAAAACTGTGCATATTTCTTGCTAGCCTTTACTACTAGTCCCATGATTCTTGTTCCATTGGTTCCCTTCTGCACTTAACTGGACTGACTGGAACCTTCCACTAATATAAGCCCTGGTGCCACAGAGTTCCTAAGCCATTCTTCCCACTGCATATGCATCTTTTTCAATCTTCTGATGATTGTTCCTATTTCTAAAGGGCAATCATGTTCGTTTTTTCTATTTCTCAAATCACCAATATCTATATCATTAGTTAGTATACAAAGTTGGATCTAACCACATCTGCTTAATCTGACATGTGATTACAATGCTTCTTAGAAACTTTAAATTCTTACAATAGGGTATTATATAAACATTCAAAAGTTCAAAGTAACCTGTATTTCCTTTTATTTCTCATTATATAGGTTACTGAATACCATTTGGTTTTTCTTAATCAACTTCTTTCTGTAAGTTTAGGAAACCTTATGACAAATATGCCTGTGGTTCCATGCTGCAAATAAATGGTAAAGGCCACTCTACCTCTGTGGAGGGGGGACGCTGGGTGACCATGACCTCGTCCTTCCTATAGTGTCCACTCGATGAGGAGACCCTGATGGTGAACAATGGTTGGATGACATTACTTGTTCTGGCACTGACAATGTTGAGCTCTGTAGATCTCGATCATTGTGTCGATAATCTAAAAGTGGAAAAATTAATTACAATGGATAAAGCGTAATATTAAGAAAAATATTTTATAAATACATACATGAAAAGGAATGAAAAATATTCACATTTTGGGGTTACTATGTTGATGACACTGTTAAATACAGTATAACTTTTATGCATACTTAAACATACAGTAAGTTCCTTACATAGAAGGAAAAAATATACATAATTATCTTCAATATAAACTCAAGCTTATATTAAAAACATTTTCATATCTACATTGACCTAAAAGTTTTAAATACTTCTTAACAATTACTAATTTTTAAAATTATTCAGTTCACAAAAAAGTCCTAGAAAGTTACAGTTATTTCCTTAAGAGATAAATCGTATTGGGAAATAAACTGCCATGTGAAGTACCTATGTAATGCAGCTTTCTAACAGTATTTAGCAAGGCTGAGATACAGAAAACTGAGAATAAGAATATGACAAATCAGAGAAGGAAAACAGCTAATGATCTGGCATACTTTTCATACATGTATAAAAAACACAACTCAAATGAGTACTAGAAAGCAAATGATACTTGAAAAGACTGAGAAGAAAACAGAATTCAAGGTAGGTAGAAAAACAGCAGTTCAATGTGGAGCAGTGTGGGGATATAAATAGAAAAAGTAAGTTTGGCCCAAGTTGTGTATATCTACACATGAAGTATGTGGTATAAAGAAAGTGAACACTGCCAGCAGGAAGTGACATTATAAACATCACCATTGTTATGGCTTGTGTCTAGATGTCCCCTCCAAAGACTCACGCAGTCACAGGGGCTAGGCTTTTCAGGGATGGCTAAATCTAGAGTTTGTGACAGATTCATGGTCCAACGCTGGGACTAAGGGTGTGAGTGCTACACCTGCCCAAGGCCAGGTAGCCTGCATGCAATATAAGGGACAGAATGAGCCTTGTTCTCTTCCTCTCTCTCTCCCACCCCCTCCTTCCCTCACAAAGTTGAAGAAATGTCTATCAGATCTTCCAAGACTCACTATAACTCTACAATAATGAGAATATCATGGTATTAGAGATTAAAAAATAGATAAATCAATGGAAGAGAATAAACAGCTCAGAAGTCACATCCATAAAGATAGTCAAGTGACCTTTGACGAAGAAACAAAGGTAACAAAATGCAGCAAAATGCAACAAATGATGTTGAAACAACTGGACATTGGCATGCAAAAAAACAAAAAACAAACAAAAAATAATTTAAATCCATACTTCACAGTGTTCACAAAAATTAACTCAAAATGCATCATAGATATTAAAATACAAAACTATAAATCTAGAAGATCACACAGAGAAAACCTAGATGGCCTTCAGTTGAGTGTAAATTTTATAGGTACAACACTGAAGGCACAATTCTTTAAAAAAAAAGTCATAAGGTGGTTTTCTTTAAAATGAAAAACTTCTGTTTTTCAAAAGATGTCAAGATAATGATAAGAGAAGTCGCAGACTAAGAGAAGATATTTACAAAGGACATATCTGAAGAAGGACTCTCATCCAAAATATATGTAGAACCCTTAAAATTCAAAATTTGAAAAATCCAGTTAAAAGTGAGCTAAGACCTTAAAGGACACCTCAATAAAGAAAATATAGACGGCAAATAAACATGAGAAGATGTTCACCTTTCACATGTCATCAGCAAAAGGCAAACTAAAACAACAGTGACGTGCCACTGAACAGCTACTTCAGAACACTGAAAAGGGTGCAGGACAGAAGAACTCCCACAAAACAGGAGCTTGCGTTCGTTTCCAGTGAGTATGCGAACTGAAATGCACAGTTTGCAGGTTTTTGAAAAACTGGATGTACTCTCACCACGCAATCCAGCAATCATGCTCCTTGCTCTATACCTAAGGAAATGAGAACCTATGTCTACATGAAAAACTGCATGCAAATGTTGACAGCAGCTTTATTAAGAGTTGTCCAAAGACAGAAGCAACCAAGATACAGTCCCGTAGGTGAACTAACTAAAAACACTAGCATATTTGGACAATGAATCATTAATCAGGGCTAAAAAGAAGTGAGCTAGTAAGCTGTAAGACGTACGTGAAAGACGTCTAAAGACTACCTGTTAATTTACATTCCCATCAGTAATGTATAAAACTTTTCTCCATATCCTTGTAAGCAATCGTTTCTCTTTGTCTTTTTGATATAGCCATTCTAACTGGGATAAGACAATATTTCATTAACGTTTTAATTTAATTTCTCTGATAGTTAATGACACCAAGCATTTTTAACATGTTGTCAGTCATTTGTATTTCTTCTTGTGACAAATGTCTATTGAGATCACTGCTTTTTCAACTGGATTACATATGTCTGTCATTAAGTTTTTTGAGTACTTTACATATTCTAGATACCAGTTAAGAACAGTATGACTATTCATCAAAAAACTGAAAATAGATTTACCATGTGATTTGGCTACCCCACTTCAAGGTTTATATCCAAAATAAATAAAATCAGGCTATAAGGGCCCAAAGAGAAATATTTTTGATGAAAAATACATGATGCAAAAAGATATTTAGAATAAAAAAAGTCAAAAAAGCAATAGCATATAAATAGAAAAAGATTTAATTATCTCCATAAAAGAAATGAGAAATTTTTTCAAAATTACTTGATTAAGGTTTAATTTATAAAACGTAAAACATAGAAAGTACTTCTGCAGTCATAACAAAATAATATATTATTCACCTTTAGTTTTGAAACAGGCAAAACAATAGTATTATGAAAGTAGTACACTGATACAGGCATGCTAATTGATCCATACTCTAACAAACTTATCACACAAATACTTCATAGTTATTGATGCAAGTGCAGTATATTCTACATATGACAGATCATATTTTGTACAGAGTAAAATTAATCATAATTATAAAAATCTGTTAGGGTATTTACACTTCAAGAATAGAACTGTCAATATTAAAGCTATCACATATGCATGCATTTGTCAGAATTAACAGAGAGCATATCTACTTACCTAAATATCAAATCACTGAGCAAACTTCAGAACGTAAAATGAGCCACTAGTTGCACTGTTACATTACCTCGCTATCGTAATACACTAGTACTGAGTTACACTACTATCATTTCAGACTATAGCTACTCATAATGCTTAATATAAAAACAGTGAAAAAGTTTTTAAATATCTCACTCAAAACTTGACATTTTCATGTATGTTGGTACAATAAAAAAGATTTCATCTTTTTTCATGATAGCTCAGCATAAAGAATTTTCAATTGTGTAATAAATCCTCCAATTTATTGTAAAGTCCGTATTTAGTTGTTAAAATAGAAAATCTATAAATAATTTACTTATTAGGTAGCAGAATACCCAATCTAACTCTCATTCACGACTGTAAGCTGCCACAGGTTGCCAAATTTTGTTTCAGGGGTATACGAGTTCTTTCTTTCTTTCTTTCCTTCCTTCTATGATAGATAATGATAAATTTTACTCTTGCAAAATTTTCATTAGTACATATTTGCAGTGCATAATGATTACATTCATTTCAGAAGCCAATACATGCACAGAACACATTCGAACTCCTTTTACATCACCTTTCCCTCCTTCCCCCCCCCGCATCTCTTGATCACCTTCCTTTTTACAAAAGATCTATACTCTCCTTCTTAATACTGTAAAATAATTCTAAAATTCTTACCTGAAACTACACCAATTCCATCGTCACAGTCATAGTCGGAGATTTCACTATCACTTATTCTTTTTGACCCTGTAAAGGAAATAATAGCAATAATTGTAGCTAGTAGTTGATAAAGAAAAATAACCCTCAACCACCTGAAAAATAAATGAAAATATTTTAAATGACACTTGAGAATAAAAAATAGAGAGAGAAATAAAGTCATTATGAGTTCACCAACACTTATTTTCACATAGATTACATGATGTGAGGTTATGGGTGATGAGAAGTTAACAATAAACACAAGGATTATTCTAGACATGTGTAAGACAAAGTCTAAGTGGCTTAAAACTAGAAAAATAAGTAACTATGATGTAAATTGTGTGATGTTGATTAATAAAATCTGTTGGAAAATAGCTAAGTTAGTATTAGAAACTTGGACAAAAGCACTTAAAACTACGCAATTTCAACAATTATTTTCAAAAACACTAATGTGTGTTTTCCTAATATGTTTGATAAAATAATTCAATTACTTTCTCATCATGCTCATGGAGTATAAGTAGAACTAAGAAATACAAACTCACTTGAGAGTTCTCAATCTTTTTTTAACTATTTATTTTAGCTACTTCTCAGCGGCTTTCGGAAGAAATAAATCATGCATAAAATTAATACACTGAATTGTGAATTGTGCTTTTTCTAAGAAACAACCTAAGATCACTAATAGTTATTATTGTTTAAGAACACCATGAAATTAATTATGAAATATTGAGTGCTTTCCTCCCGACACAAGTAAATGAGTAAGGAGGTTTACTATAGGTATGAGTCTGCTGTTCAACACTGTGCTGCACGTTCTAGACAGAAGAAAAAAAAAAAGAAATGAGTGGTGTGCACATTTCATTCCAAGAAGTAATATGATCATGTAAATTTAAATTCCTGAAAAAGTTATGAAAAACTCATGATGACTAATATATGAACTTAGCAGGGCTGCAGGACAGTCAATAAAAAGTGAGCTATATCTCCTGGAGAATATCAGTGAACAATTGGCAAATTAATCTCAAAACTAGTATCATTTACAAGTATATCCAAATGATGAAATATTCATGAATGTATCTAACCAAAAAAAGTGGAAAACATGTTCATACCAGGAAACAAAATATTGCTATATTAGTTCCCCAAGATACTATAACAAAGGATCAAAAACTGGGTATCCTGAACCAAAGAAATTTATTGTCTTATAGTTCTGAAAAACAGAAGTCCAAAACCAAGGAGTCCACAGGGTCATGCTCTTTCTGGTGACACCAGAATGCACTCATCTCTGCAAGTGCCTGGTGTTTTCCAGCAATTGTTGGTGCTGCTTCCTCTGTGGACATATCACTCCAGCTGGTGGCTGTCCTTCCCTGCTTGTGTTCATGTTCCCGCTGTGCAAGTCTATTTCTGTTCCACACATCCTCTTTCTATAAGGACACCAGTCACATTGGATTAGGACCTGCCTAAGAGCCTCATTTTAACCTGGTTTCAATTTACAAATAGAGTCACAGGCTGAGCTACCAGAAGTTAGAATTTTAATATTTCTTTGAAGAACAATTCAACACAAACAGCTACTAACAAATTAAAGAAGATTTAAATAAATGGCGAGAGACTTCTACAGAATTGGAACCCATGTACATTGGAAGACACTGTCAGCACACTAGGAAAATAAAGCAATTCTAGGATATTAGAGCTAAATTTCACATCAGGAAAGAAGAAATGAAGATATATTCAGAAAACCAAAGACTGATTTGAATTCTTCATAGAAAGATTTTTTAAAGAAATTTACTTAAAGGGCCAGGGATCTAGCTCAGTGGCCTAAGCACCTGCCTGGCAAGTGCAAGGTCATGAGTTCAATCCCCGGTGCTGCAAAAACAAAACAAAACAAAACAATGAAATGTACTTAAAAAAATAAAGAAATTTTGGGCACAGTGTATGGTTTAGTGGTAGAAAATGTGCTTGGCATGAGGCCAAGTTCAATTACCAGCAAAAAAGGAGAGAGAGGGACAGGAAGAGGAATGAAAAGAAAAAAAATAGAAAAGAAAGAATTTAGCTTAATCCAGAAAAAAAGATGGAAATGCATGAAAATGTCAACTAAATCTGAATGAATAAAATAATAATGATTAAAAAATAATTACAATAGCGATTAGTCTGAAGGCAGAGGTAAAGGTTCTGTAGCAATGTGTTAGATGAGAGGAGTGAGGATGAAAAATGTTTACATTGTTTAGAAAAAAGCAGAAATTCTAATTAACATTATTTTGTTAATGTGGTAGATAAAAAGTGATCTACATGAAGTTGTCTGTGTGCATAGAATATCTGCTCATTCACAGGTGAACTCCATGTTTAAAAAAGAAGTGGGAGACTTCACTATGTGCACTTGTAAAATGACATCATATAAATAATTACTTAAAACATTAACAGTAAAATGTTACAAACATTTCATTTACAGATAAAAAGAATATATATTCCCTACGTATTGGTACGTTCCTATCAATTCAAGTAGGAAAACTGTGTGTAACTCATATTTCTGTGAGATCACCACTGTGATTGTGGTTTTTCAATTCGATTTTCCCAGTCTTCCTGCTTTTTAAAGTAGGTATGATAAAAGCAAAGCCTAGAATCTAGAAGCTTCTCTGGGTCTTCCTGGGATGCCTCCCAGAGCATCTCACAGGCCTTGGCCAAGAACCTCTGCAGAACCTGACAAAGACACCACTTCCTCTGGAGTCACCCACGGAATCGGGGAGAGGGATGAGAGACAGGCGGCCCTTGTCCAGAGGGTTCCACTTTTCCCTGGTTTCCAGTTTGCACGCATTTTCCCTCCAAACTTGTCCTGTCCCAGAGAGACATCGCTGACCACGGAAGAGGCAACTGCCTGCCACAGGCTTACGCATTCATTCCCTTTTGAGGCCTCTGACCAGGGATTGCTCAGTCTCCTGTCAGTGTCCTACAAACCTTCCTGCATAGAATTCTCAGGCTGCACAACTGTGCAGAACTTCATAAAAAACTTCTCGTTCCGTAGGTCCCACACTGCTTCAGCATTAAGCTCTTCAGCTTCCTGAAAGAACCTTAAATTATATAATATTTAAGCTCTTCACCATCCAGTTTATTTCCTCATTTTTTGTGTGAGACAAAGATCCAGTTTCACCTAGCTTCTTTTATTTAGGGTAAACAATTATTTCCAGTTCCTTCACTGAGCTGCCTATTTTCCTTCTTGATCGGACTTGGTACCTCAGACCCCTCTCTGAGAGCATCCACCTCAGGACCCTCTTATTCCCTTGACAGATTTATTTGCGCACCACTTTCACACTGTGTCAAACACAGTATCGGCTGCTACCTAATATGGAATCTTCTCCTCCCTTGGGAAGCTAATTATTCTTATCCTTTTAGCTTTCCACGTATGTAGAACTTCCTCATCGGTTTCCATGAAGATATCTGAGAGCACTGGAATTGTATAGAATCTACAGCTCAAGTAGAGGAACTGACAATTTACACTGTCAAGTCTTCTTACCAATGGTTTTGGCACTTGTCCATTTTTAGATATTCCTTAATTTCCTGAATGCCATAATGTGTCCTATAGTAGTTTCACATAACTTCTGCTAAATTTATTTCTATGTATCTAATATTCTGTTACTGCTGTATATTTTTTTCTGGTTATTTCAGGTTCTGATGTAGAGAAAGGCAATTGGCTTTTTTTATTACTACAGGTTTGTAGCACATAATGATCACATTCATCATGGGAAGTTACCACATGCACTAACACCTCTTAATTCCCTTTTTATCCCTTTCCCCTCTCTTCTGACACCCTCCCTCCATCTCTTGGTCACCTTTGAGTCTTTAACCTTTCTAAAATTTTCTCTTCTTATTGTACTAAGACCTCTGCTACAGTCATTCTCTTGTTAGTGATCTTTTTTTCTCAAGAAAAACATTATTTTTCTCTTTTATTAGATCATTTGGTTTTTAACATTTTACCAGGTTAAGAAAGTTAGTTTCTAATTCATAATTTGAAAAGAGGTATCACTACGAATTTATGTTGAATATATTGAAAGCTTTTAATGTATATATTAAAATTTTTTTCATAATTAAATAACATTTATAGATTTTGATAAACCATTTGTATTTGATTTGCATATGTGTGTGTGTGTGTGTGTATGTAAAAAAGGTTCAGAAATACCCTGTCACTGTAAATTTCTATTTTAAAAAGTTGTGCATTCTGTGTAAATAAGTTTGGCAATATTCTTTACATATATTCTGCAGGAGTTTTATTAGGTTGGGGTAATCTGTTGTTTAACGTCTAGTATAAATCACCTGTAAAAATTATCTAAATGAAGTATTTTCTTAGTAAAATTAAATTTAACCTGTTTTCTCCTGAAAACTATTATATGCAAATTTTTAATTCGTATTGAAACAGCTTTGACAAAAATTATTTTTCTACAAACTTGTATATATTTTCTATGCATTTGAAATTACTGGGATATATTCACAGATGGAGTTCCACTATCTGAACTGAATTTACTTTAATATCTACTTTATATAAACTTGTCCATCTTTTATACTAACATTATTTATTTGTGCCTAAAGTCCTCTTAATCATATCATAGATTCAAAATTTACCGATCCAGTTATTTTCTTCTATTGGATTCTATTAGTTTCCATTTCTTAGAAAAATCTATGAACATAAAGGTTCAGTATATACTCTCCACCTGCCTTCTTTTACAACTTATCCCGCAGTTCTTGCCACTTTCTGAAGCAGTTCTGGAAGTCTTCCTTCCTGAGTCCCTTCATGAGATGTGATTCAAAACTGAATTCTGCTGCCAAGAGCCATCCACGGAAAGCAAGCCTTGTGAAAACATTACAGCACCCTCTCACTCACTCTATTCACCATGTCTGGCAGGGTGCAACTTCCGGCGCGTCCCCAGAGTCGAAATGACCATGAAAAGTAAACTTCTGAATTGATTCAGGACACCATGGCACCCAGGACAAGGCAGCTAAAGACACTCCAGAACTGCTTCAGGAAGTGGCAAGGACAATGGGGTGACTGTGCCTGAAGGCAGGGGTATCTTACGGGGTTTTAACGGCAATGTGTCTTTTACTATAGTAACTTTTTTAATTTAAACATTCACTGTATGTTATCACACCTTAAATAATCTTAATTTCTTTTTCAAAATGTTAATGGCTAATATATGAAAACAACTGAATTCTGTATATGTTCATGTATCTCTGGAAATGACTGATCTTGTTTATTAGTTCTAATAATTTTGTGTGGTGGTTTTTCAAGGGTTGAAAATAGCCACACAATGTGGCTATACTTTCACGTAGATTTAGGTGGTTGACGGTATTATTTAAGTCTTCCACAGCACTGGTGGTCTTCTGCATACTTCAAACCAACTATGATTGAAAGCCGGATGTGAAAGCAGTATTATTTAATTTTCCATTTTTTTGTTCAATTTTTGTCTCATGAATACAGGACTCAAATTGTTAGGTATATTTTTATAATTGTTACATATTCTTAATGAATTCAACATTTTATAATCGTAAAATGCTTTTTTCCAACTAATAACATTATCTACTTATGGACTATTCTGTCTAATATTTGGTTAATGTTTGCATAGTACATTTGCGTTTTTCTAGGTTTTTACTTTTAAGCGGTCTGCACATTTTAAATTGTAAGCCACGTATGGATGAATATATTTTTAGACAGTCTGACCACCTCTCTGTAAATTTTTCTGATGAATTTGAAGCTGCACTTAAGGTCCCTAAGGATAGTTCTCTAACTGGCACTGCTGCTATTATTATTGCTATTTTTAAAATAAAATGATCTGCTTTATCCCTGATAATAACCTCTGGTCTAACATCTAAGTTGTCTAGTATCAATATAGGTATCCTAGATTTCTTCAAAATCGGTGTATGGCACATCTTTTATTTTCCCCCTTTTTACTTTAAATGCCTTATATCTTTTAATGTAGTGGGTTTCTTATAAATGGTTTACAGTTCTTTTTAATCCAATCTGATAACTTGTACCTTTTAAATTTGGGATATTCTGACTGTTTATATCAATATGATCATAAGTTGGTTTACAACTGTCAACTTGGTATTTATTTTTTATTTATTTAATTCATTTTAGGTCCATTTTTCCTTTTTTGTCTTCTCTTGAGATGAAATGGAATTTTTAATGGTTCCATTTTATCTTTTCTATTAGCTTATACGTGATAAGTCTTTGATTTTTTTTTAGTTTATTGTATTCATCTTTGACTTATTATAACTCCTTTCAAGTACAATTATCTTATATAATATAAAACACTACAAATGTGTTTCCATTTCTCCTCTACCAAAATTTGTATTATTCTACTTTTATATTTCTTGCAAATCCTATACTACAATGATATTAATTCTGTTTAAATAATCAATTATATTTAAAGGTACATATGTGAAAAAATATATAAATATAAAATACTCTTATATACTGATTATAACATGTGTACCAGTTCTTATTTATCTGTGACCAAATTTCCTCTCTCTCATTGATCTATTTATTGATTTTGGCATACCTGGTGTTCTATTTATTTATTTATATACCTGGCAATTTTTTATTAGATGACAGTAGTTATAAATTTCATACTGTTGAATGTTAGCTGTTCCTATATTCTGATAAATAGTTTTCAACTTACTTTTGCATGTAGTTGTTTTACTAGGAAGCATTTTGATCCTTTCATTAGTTATTTATTTTAATTAATTAATTTTGGCTTTTTTCCTAGCATCACGTACACTCCTCACATTTATGTGCTACATTGGTATCTTCTCTTCTTGCAGTTCTCTCCTCTCCAGTTCTCTGTTCTGTGAATTCCAGTTGTTTTGGTTTCCAGGTTTTTTTTTCTCCTCTTGGCTGGAAAACCTTCCTAAAGTGGTAGGCTGGGGCAATTTTAGGATTCAATTCATTTGTTTTCCTTCTCCTGCTAGACGCTGTGCTTAAATGTTTGATGTTCAGAGTATATCAAGAAATTGTTTCATATATTGTGTTCATCGTTGCTGTTGGAGGTGGTAAGGTAAACGCACCTTAGTTGTGAATAACAGTCCTCCTTAGTAGATTTTAAATTTTACTTTGTCATTCCAGAGGTTTGTATATAAACTTCCTAGTCTTTCCAAGAAGACCATTTTTAAAAACTATACAAGCTTGTTCTACTAAACATATTAAACATAGTTTTCAATTAAAACTATCAAAACAAAGTTAAATCCACTGACCAGTTAAAAAATTCAATGTCGGTTTATAATAAATTTCAATATACTCTGTGCATATGTGAAATTTAAACCATGATGAACTGAAGTAATAATATTAAGGCTATTCAGTTTTCCTTAGAATATGTGGCAAAATTTTCAACATAATGAAGAACTACAGCAAACACTGCAGTTTGAATTATATTTTAATCCAATGTGTTTAGGATTTTAACACCAGCCCCCCAACCAACTAAACACTATAAACTATATCCATTTAAATTTAAATTTTCTTAAACAGTATATATAACACAGCACATATTAAAACGTATTTCACTGAGGAATAACACTATACTAAAGGAGACAGTATTAGACATACTGAAATCATAAATCACTGTATTTTGACAAACAGTTTTAATACCAAAATAATAAATATATAAACATGAAGATACTGGAAAAATTCTATAGCCAGAAAAAGGAAGCCACCAACATATTGGTTAGGAGTTTAGTATATGCACAACAGCCAAACAAAGCACAAAACAACAAAACCAACTGCACTGTGCATATGAATGCATGCATTAAACACTGCACATGCTAAAATTTACCTGCACTATATGAACATAAGGGTTTACCTGAAAAAAATGTTAAAGTAATATCAAAAATACATTTTAAAATCTTTACATGTAATGAGGCTATGGAAATCTAATCCCCACTTCAGAATATAGACAATGTAGTTCAGTATTTTTATTTTTAATGTGCAAAACACCATACTAATTCAGAATCAAATAGGATGAGACACATATCGCATCTGAATTAATAAAGAACTCAAATTATAAATTAGAAGAAACTTTGATGAAATGCAAGATCTATATGCTAAAAGAGCGGAAATTAGTAAGAAAAGAGAATTCAATTAGAAAATATTTTAATTATTAAAAAACTACCTATGCATTAATGATTATCAATTCTATCTTGTAATACAAGATTATTTAATATAACCTGAAGTGAAAGAGATAATAGACAGAAATTTACCATGTAATAAGCAACTGGTAAATTTAAATTGAAAGACTCTTAGAAAATGCTCTTCATTTTGAAATTTCTAATTTCCAGAAAAAGCTTTTTTTTTTTCCGGCACTGAGAATTGAACTCACAGCCTTGCACTTGCCAGGCGGGCACTTACGCCGCTGAGCTAAATCCCCGGCACTGAAAAAGCATATTTAAAAACTGATTTCCTTTTAGGAAGAAGCAAACTTTCAAAATTTATATGGGAATAGGTATTTTGACATTTTAACTTGATAAAAAATGTAAACATAGAATTCATCACAAGTTAACAGTATATAATTGGTTTTTCCTATGCATAAAAGACAAGTTTTATAAAATTACAAAATATTAATTATTGAAGGATGAATACATTAGCATCTGAATACACAATAGAAATATAAGACCATATATGAATTAGTATGCCACAAAAATACCCAGTAGTGAAAAGATGCCATAAACCCTGGAAAATCATAAATGTTTATGCTGATGTATGTCAGTTGTTAGTAAAATGATAGTAAATCACGGGAAGATAAAATATATTCATAGGTTATTAAAGAACCTAATTTTCTAGTATTTAATTAAAAGCCTTACATTCTTAATGATATAATTTGGGACTTAATTTTTCAAACAGAAAAGTGGTGCCTCTGGCACAGTCTTGCAAGATGGATCTGTTCCGTTAGTGAGCCACAAGGTAAGGGGGTTGCACAGAGTGCTGTGCGGAGGAAAGAGATCTTCAGTCTGTACCTCTGCTGGAAGCACAGTGGGAACATACTAGAATGTAAGGGAGACATATGACTGATACCAATGATTATATAAAGAGGGGATCGTAAGAAATGAAGTCAAAAAGGATAAAAATGTTATAGAAGTGTGTCGCAAGTTAATAAAAAGTTATTTTAAAAATAGACCTAATAGCTCAAGTCCATGTAATTTAAAGTCTAATATCAATGATCTACAGCAAATTATTTTCTTTAAACACTGAATATCCCTTTAAATCTGTATGTTAAAATACCTTTTATGTGCAGAAACAGTGTTTCCTCAACACTACTTATACATTTTAGTGGTTTAAAATTCTTTGTAGATACATTTCTGTCACGTTTAATTCTTTTTTTATTTAAACACAGGATAATGAAATTTGTTTTCTTGCTGATTTGTCCACATACTCATAATACACACTAATGTACTATGTCAAAAACCTGTATCTTAGAATGGATATATATGTAATAAACGCTCCCATCATGTTATTTCTACTTTATGTCATTGTGTTATTTCTGTTTATCAGTAACCATGAAACACATAATTCCATTTTGGAAATAGTGTTTCCACAAAAACAGTGTTTTTAGTAAAATTAATTGCCTTCCCCATGTGGAGGATGCCACGTCGCCCTCCCCCAGAACCGAGCGTGACTGTGCAGGCTGTGTGGAGGTGACTTCCCTAGGCTGGCTTTCAGTTTAATGAGTCTGGCGGAGGCTGTGCACCTGTCTTCATGAAAGCAGGCAGTTGATGATGACCCAGCACTGTCTGTCATCCATGTTCATGGCTGAGCTCAGACAGACGAGCTGTGATACTGTGGGGCTAAGATATGAGGCAACGTCTCTGCTGAGGCCTGCATGACTCCAGAGGAAAACTCCTTCCAGAAGTGGCTACAAAGCAGACTACTCGTTAATGGTGACCTAAATCAGGCTGTTTCTGTCCCTTAGGCAGGAACGCTTTGGTCCGCCTGTCACAAGCCTTGCCCGCCTAGCCACTTGTCTAGCCCATCCAGCCCCACTCCCCTCACCATTTTCCTCAGTGAATGAATGTTGAGGCTCTGGCTGCCTCACGACCCTTTGTTCCCCGTGAACAACTGGGCACCCCAGATCCATGCTGCACCCCTAGCTGCCTCTTGCTCTTTCTTCCTGCCATGCGCTGTAACACTGGCAGGAAACTGGAACCCACTGCAGGGTTCGCTGATAGCCCCATAATGATTTGAGATATATTTTTGGCAAAAATACCAAGATAAAAGTTTGATTAATGTGAATATTATAGTTTCATTATAAGTTTAATAGAACTACAAGGCATGAACGAAAGTATAGTAAATGTTTAAATATTTAAAAATTGCTATGGTAAAAGATACACTGCCATTACTTCCCATCAAAATGCTCCCGTTGGACTTTCCACCATGGGCAACGAGAGGAAGCCTGCATGGGACGAGCTCTGAAGATGCGCTCCAGAAGACACAGGTACATGGAAACGGGGTGCCAGAGCAGGCCAGGAAGGGAAGGTGAACTGAAGGAGAAGCCCACCAGATCCAAAGCTGGGACCAGGGCATCTAAAAGGGAAACCTGGACTGCCCTTGGACCTGAGGCCCCTTTCACAGTAGATCCAACCATTCATCACTGGTGTACACTGGAACTTGTTTTAGCAATGTGAGTTTTTTATCAATGACCCATATGGTGTGTAATACACTACTATGGACAGACGGGGATGTGGTCTATCCATAGTAGTGCATTACTATGGGGGAAGGAAGACGGAAAAGAAAAGGGAAAGATCAGAAAGAACGGGAGAAAAGTGAAATAAAGATGCATAAATGAAAGAGGAGAGATCCGACTCCGCTGATCCAATTTGATATCCTCATAGAGGGCTGGTGGGGAGGAGGTCTGAGTGTCGCAGGAGTGGAGAAAGTATGCAGAGTTGAGGGACGTGTAACTGGAGACGGATGGAAGATGTTAGGTCAGAACCCTAAAATCAGTGGACAGTTTGGGTGTGGGTCATCTATACACAGTTTTGGTGGGCTTAGCCTGGCTTGCCCACAAAAGGTACCGGTTAAGTGAAGGCACTGGTTAATTCTTGTTCTCCTTTGCACATATACAGAAACCTGCCATATATATGTCGGAAGACGGGGAAAGTAGAGAAGATAGAGGAATAATAATAAAGAAAGTGAAGCTGTAAAGAAAGGAGGGAGAAAAAAGCAACAAAAACAGAAACAAAAAACCTCACACAGTAGCTAAAACACAAAACTGAAGCATCCTCACGGTCCATCTCTACTGTAATACGAATTCAGCCAGTGCACTCGGCCCCTCACATTCGTAAGCAGGGAAGCCTGGATCATTACAGAAGTCTGGATGGATTTCTGGGTCTGGTTCCCTCTTTGGAGCTTCACTGTGATCGCAAGGTGCATCTTCTCCTCCCCCTACCGGTCTCCAGCCTGCTCCTGCAGGACAGTGAGCGCTCCTGTGGGCGTGCTTGACAGTGGGCGGTGAGTAGAAACCAGGACCCCTTGGGCCCAGCTCTGCCAGTGTTTGGGGCAGAGTGAGCGAGAGCTTTTTCCTCGGCCAGACTTGCAGTTCACAGTTGCTCATTTCCAACTTTCCCAAGGCCCCCAGGTGCACTTTCAGACTCTGTTCTTGGCCCTCAGTTTCTCGGAGGCCTGGCCTTTGCTGTGCTCCTTTCCCAGTAGGGAGGATAAGAAAGACAAAGTCTATTCCTTGGGCCTCCTTCACTGCCTTGCAGGGTCCCTCTCTTGGGAACCCTGTGACCAGGCCTGACCCTGCAGAGCAGGTTAAAGAGGAAGATAAATACCAAAAAGCAAAAAAAGCCAAGATCCCATCCCTGGGAAGCAGTCAGTATCTGAAAAGATTGCAATAGTCTTTCCTCTGTAATAGATCCCCAAGACTCAAAACAAAACAAACAAACAAAAAAACAAAAACAAACAAACAAAAAAGAGCATAGGAAAACAACGCAGCAAAATATCTCCAAAAACTCTCCAGAAACTCTTAACTTTCCCAAATCTGATCCAGTGTGCAATGATGCGAAAGAAATAAAAACAGCTGAAATGTACAAAGTGATAAAAGAAGAAACATAAAAATATCAATAAGGTGTCTTCTTAGCACAAAGATGGCGTAACTAAACAAATAAAATAGACTTAACAATATGATCAAAAAACCTAAAGGAGGCACAAATGAAAAGCTAGCAGAGCTACCCAGCATGTTACAAAATATGAATGACCATTTCACCCAAGAGTTACAGAGTGTCAAAAGGTACCAAAGAGAAATCCAAGCGACAAAAAATTCCTTTGAAAGTAGAAGTGACAGTCGGGCCTGATGGCGCATGCCTGTAATCCCAGCACTCAGGAGGCTGAGACAGGAGGATCATTGCGAGTTCGAGACCAGCCTGGACCACAAAGTGAGCTCAAGGCCAGTCTGAATGACATAGCGAGACCCTGTCTCAAAAAGACAAGGTCCGGGGATTTAGCTCAGTGGCACAAACCTGGCAAGTGTGAGGTTGTGAGTTCGATCCCCAGTGCCAGAAGAAAAGAAAAGAAAAGGAAAGTAGTAGTGACCAGTGAGAAGAGTGTCAGAACTAGAAAATCAGGCTAATGCAGGCAAACAATACTCAAAGAAGCCTTAAAATAAGAAATCATGGGAAATGGATACAACAGCTGCTAGATGATGCAAACACTAATCTCAGAATAACAGGAATTAGAGAAAAATCAAAAGACAGCACGAATTGTATTTAAAAAACCTGTTTACAGAAATCATAGCAGAAAATTCTCCAAATATGGAGAAAGAATCCAACATACAAAGGAGGTACAAACAATCCAACAGCCATGATCAGAAAAGAAACTTTCCATGATACATTAATTTAAAATCCCAGAATTCAAGCACAAAGACGGAATCTTACAAGCTGTTAGAGAAAAACAACAAAATACTTATTAAGATATACCTATCGAAATTAATTCTAATTTCTCAACACAAACCTTAAAATGTCAGGAAAGCTTGGAGAGAAGTTCTTCAAGTTTTAAAAGAAAATAACTTTGAACCCATACAAATATATGCTGCAAGGCTATCTTTCAAAATTGGTGGAGTATTAGGACCTTCCAAAACAAAGAGCACCTTAAGAAATTCATGACTACCAGCAGCATTACAAAAACTACTTGAAGATATCCACAACAAAGACAGTGAAGTTCACATCAAAGGACTTATTGGAATGAATGCACCAATCAGAGTGAGCGGTTAAACAAAAAAAGAGGCATCAACAACAGCAAAACAAAACAAAACACACACACACACAATGTTAGGAATCAGTTGATACTTTTCAGTAATAATTACCGGTGTAAATGGTCTCAACTGCCCACTCAAGAGACAGTGGCAGATTGGATCAAAATGCAAAGCCCCAAGATGCACTGCATGAAAGAAACACTTAATTTTTAAAGAAGCTCACAGAATAAAAAGGAAAGAGGATTACACAATATTCTATGCAACAGGAAATCATTATCCTACCTTCAGACTTCCAGCCAAAACTGATCAGAAGAGATAAAGAAGGTTGCTACATTCTGGTAAAGGAAACAATTCAATAAGACAACAATTTTAAATATATATCTACCTACCACAGGCACAGCTGTTATGTGTCAACCTGAGCAGTTTAGAAATTTAACTAAGAGGCTCAGCAGGCAGCCAGGATCCTTACTTTATAAATATCTTCATCTTGTGCAAGAGGAGGGCACAGAGATTTTGTTAGTGCTACATCTGTCCTGGGGTGTGGAGGGTAGCCTGCATACAATATAAGGAATGAAAAAAGTCTTGCTCTTTCCCCTTTTGCTCTGGCTGCTTTTGCTGGCCGCCAGGACTTAAAGTGTTGCCCTGGTGCCATGCCACTGCCTTGGAGCCAGCTGATTGTGAACTGAAACCTCCACAAACAGTAAGCTAAATACACCTTTTCTTCCTTTCATTTTGGGTGTCAGGTATTTTGTCTCAGCAATGAAAGAAAAGTAACCAAGACACACAATCAGCTTCATAAAACAAATAATACAGGAGATAAAATATCAGATAAACATCACCATGATGATACTGGAAGACTTCAACCCTTACTTTCACAAATAAATTAACTAGACAAAAATCAACAACGACAACAACATAAATCAGAGTTGAACCAGATCTGTAAACAAATAGACTTAATAGCTTAACTCTTCAGCCCAACCACAGGAATATACATTCTTCTCAACAGTACACAGAACTTTTCCAAAACAGAGCAGATAATAGATTTTAACAACATACATCTCTAAAAAACTGATAAAATATTCAGATAAAAAGTTAGCAACATCGAGATTTGCACAGTGAAATAAGTAAACCTGACTGCCTAGATATTTGTAAAATATGTATATGGACATGACAAAGTAAACATTCTTTTAATGAACATTTACAAAAATGAGTACATGTAGTATATAAAGCAAAAAAAGGTAATTTAAAAATTCTAAATTATTCTGGATATATTTTCTGACAAGAGAGAAGTTATGCTTAACATCAATATTTAAAAATCTAGAAAATCTGTAGAGTTTGTAAATTTAGCAACACATTCCCAAATAATCCATGGGTTATAACTGAAACTGCCCCATTAAAAACTATCTAAGTTTTCTTCTGCAAGAATGAGGGGGGAAATTAACAAATTGGAGGAAAGGGATAAAATAAGATCTGTTAACAGAAAACAAAACAAAAAAAAGCAACCAGAAAATAAATAAAACCAGAAGTTTATTTTCAAGGCCAATAAAATTGATAAACAATTGGCAAGTCAGATCAAGGGAAAGGAGGTAGAAGGGGAAAGAGTGAGAGGGAGAGAACCTTAGCAATAATAGGGAAAAGAGGGTATCACAAGATATCTGATACACATTATCTAGATACAATGTTATTATGAATAATTTTCTGCAAATGAAATGAAAATATTAGGAGAAAATTTCAAAATCCAAGGAAAACCCAAATTAACCAAGCTCATACAAAAGAAATACTATTCAGAAATCATGATTTTAATATAAAACCTATACCAAAAAATTATTAAGATTGATATCTTTAGTGGTGAATACTTTTAAACATTTAAAGAAGAAAAAATATAAATCAAGCACAAATTCTTCCAATAATAGAAAAGTAAGAAAATACTTCCAAACTCTTTTTGAGACCATTGTAACATTAATACCAAATCCTGACAAAGATGCTACAAGAGAAAAACAAAAGAACTCAAATAGGAAAAAAGGCACATTCCTTTAATTAAGGTTGTATAGCACAGATAATAACAAAGCTAACAAAAATATTACAAAAAAAGAAGATACAAAACAATCTTTCTCATGTGTGAATACAGAAGCAAAAAATTCTACAGATGGTATCAACACACATTTGAAAAATAATTCACATTAATAAAATTCAAAATGTCATATGGCTATATCTAAAAGGGAAAAAACAATAAAAGTAATAAAAATATTCAATAGCCACTCATGATTAAAAACTCCTATCAACCTATGGATAAAATACCATTTCTTGAATGTCTCAGAGTAGCATAAAAATTTTACACAGTAAGTATGAAATACAACGGGGAAATATATGAAACTTTTCCAAATGTCTGAAAAATATATGTTGACACCAATTTCTACTCTACTTAGATTACTTTTACACAACATTTTACTATAGGACCTAACCAATGAGGCAAGGCAAAATAAAAGCAAGCAACATATATTAATTTAAAGCATCTTTGTCAGAATTTGGTATTAAGGTCACACTGACCTCAAAAAAAGTTTGGAAGTATACTCTTCTCATTTGTGGGAAATGACAATTTGATATTCAATTGATTTGTAAGTACGAAATGTAAAGAACATTAATGATCATAAGAATAACAAAGCTGAGTAAGTGACATTGCCAGATACTGTATTATAATGTATTATAAGGTTATAATAATTTGGGCAGTTTAGTATTGGCACAAGATTAGAAAATTATCTCAGAAGTGTTCAGAAACTTACCCAGATATATATGGCATTTCCAAAAAACATGTTGGATCAAGCGTACAGCCATAAGGGTAATAACAAATTTTGACCCATACCTAAAACCATGTCCAGAAATTAATTCCAGTTGAACTACAGATTTAATCCTAAAAGTAAAGCAATATACTAGAAGAAAACACAGCAGAACATCAACTGTGATTTTGTATACAAAGTAGAAAACTCAAAAGAAAAATGGGTAATAAATTTGATCATGCACTGCATAAAGAGTATACCCCAACGGTAAGTTAACCTAGGCAAACGTTATCAAAGCAATGCAAACAAAAGCCACAAGTAACACTTCACTCCCACCCAAAATGAAGAGCACAAAATTACAAAAGTATGCGCAAAAGTGTGAAGAAACTCATGAAATCCTCATTTGATATTATAGAAAGTACTAATTTATATAAACTGGGAAACTGCCTAAAAATTCTTACTGTAGTTAAAGATGGAATGGTCTGCAATTTATCTACTCCAAAATGTGATGTGTTCCTAATTTTAAAAAAAAAAAAAAAACTGACATCCATGCTTATCAAAAGTCATGAAAGAGAATACCCATTGCAGCAATCCTGGGAATAGCCAAAACCAGCAAACCAACTGTTTACCAACTGTGGATTTCACAAGTTGTTACATAGTGATAGATGACACTATGTAGCAATGAAAATAAATTAACTGTAATTATACACAGCAAGGTTGACAAATCTCATAAACATACTAGCAAGAAAAAAGCCAGATTTAGAAGAATAATTCACTGCCTGTAGACATAACAGACCCAACATGCACACCCTTACCATGGGATCTCAGAGGCTAAGCAGTGTCAGGCAGGTAAGTACTTGGCCGAGAAAGAGTACTAAACTGTGAAATCCCATCTTTATAAAATTTACACGTGTGTTTAAGAATTTAAGTATTCTAATTTATAATACTTTCAAGAAAAGGTAAATATACCATTCTATGGGATTCGAAGCCAAGAAAGTTGTTCAGGGGAGGATGGCCTGAAGTTTGCCAAGAGGTGGGCTGCTGGGATTCTCTTCTTGATTTGAGAGTCCGTGAGTGTGTGCTTACTCTGTATGCTGTACTTTGCTATGAAGTTTACTTTAAAATGCAGAATTTTGCTTCTGAGAATGGCTGAATAGCATCTAATCCAACTAATTCTCTACCCAATAATAATAATAACTCCAGGCAAAACACTCATCAAAAACAAAAATAGCTGAAAGATATAGAGAACAAGCAAATGCAGGCAGAAATCAGTCAAAAGCAGACCTTGAAGGAAAGCACACATTTAACCAGCTTTTCCCCAAGGATATTCTCTTTCTGGTTCTCAACAGAGGAGACAAAAAGCAAGTAAGAGCCTTAGTTTTCTAAGCAAAGAAGCCAGGATTCAGAAGTCAGTATTGTAAGAGTAGCTACTCTATGGGTCAAACCCTACAAAGGAAGGAGCCAGAGGGTTCTCAAATTTAAAAGGACTCTCAAATCCTTCTTCAAAGTATGAACTATAGAGACAAAGATAAGAACAAACATAGGGAAGCAGGATTTAAAAAGTAAAAAGTCAAGCTTCCCAACTTTCCCCTCCCTACAATAATTGTTCCTTGCTTTAATACAGATAAAGCCGGTGACTTTTGTTCCTGTAAGTAAAATTTTATAACCTCCTGTTTCCGTAACATCCTGTTACGCTCGAGCAGGGACACCAAGATATGCTACGGAACTGTCACAGCTTGCCAAACTGCCTTTGTCCTCCTTCTGCCCACCCCCATGTTACATGCTACTAGACCAACCACCTCAGAACATGCATAAAACTGGAGCCTTTCCTTTGCTCAGGGCTCAGTGGACAGTCCACTGAGGCAGGTGTATCCCTAAAATCAAATAAATGCTCTGGAACCTCCTGCAGGATCTCTGGTCCCTCCAATAATGCAACATTTCCTGGTGAACATTCAGAGACTGCAGACAGCAGACTTGCTGTCTCCTTTGCCTGTGGGCCCAGGGACCGCAGGCTGGGGGAAACCCGGAGACCCCTAATGCCACTGGGTGAGGCTTGAACTTGGAGAGGGAATTGACTCTCCTATAGCCCAGCATCCTCCTCTGCCAGCATAACAAAACCTAAGGGAATTCAGGACAATTCTGGAACAGTGCAAATACAGGGCCAAGGTAAGGTTTTGGGGCCCAAGGTAGGGCAGAAGGGGAGCCTGATCACCCTCTGAGATGTACTAAGTAGTCACCCCAAAGCAAGAAAAAGAGGAGCCAGCTCTGCTGGGAAGCTCAGGGCCAAAAAAAGAACAAAACAAAACAAAAACAATAACAACAACAACAAAAAAAAAAACCAAAGTACCAAACAAACAACAAAAAGAGAAAGAGAAACCAGTTCTACGAGAGCTGCCAGAAGAGACAGAGACCCCTCCCTGCTCATGCCCCATCTACCCCACTTTGCCAAGGCTGGCCCATGGGGAAATGGGATCAGATAACAGTGAATCTCAGGTGTCACCTGTGGGGGAAGGGTTAAAGCCTCTGCCCCAGGAGGAAATGAAACAGGAACAAACGACACTCCAGTCACCTCTGATCAGGCCTGCATGGACCTTACAGATGGCACTTCAAGAACTAGAGGGCCCACTTATCACGATATGGATGGCCAAATCCAAGAGGAACAATGGAGTTTGTCTGTCAGACCTCGCCAGCCTCTGACCTCCTAACCTGAAAACATCATACCCCCTCCTATCCTGTCAAACTCAAAGTCCTTACAGATTTGCTGCAACCCATTTTTGAGACACATAACACAGCCAGATCGCAAACAGCTCTTCCTGATGCTGTTCAACACTGAGGACACCGGCAAGTGACTCAAACAGCCCTCCACTGGCTGGAAAGCGGTGCCTCAGAGGCTGTGCTGAACGCTCAAGCACACGCTCACAACCAGTTCCCAGAGGCAGACCCCAAATGGGACCCAAAGATGAAGTTCATTTACAGCTCAGAGATCTGCTAATAGGCATCTTACAAGGTTTAAAGGAGGGCAGAAAGAAAATAATAAACATGGAAAAAACCGCAGAGATATTCCAGGGGTTCTAATGAAAACCCAAGCCACTTTTAGGAGAGGTTCTGTGAGGCATTTCAGCTCTACACTCCATTTACTCCTGAGGCTGCTGAAAACCAGCGCATGGCAAATGCCACCTCTGTGGGACAGTCAGGGACATCAGGCAAAAGCTAAAGAAGCTGGAGGGTTTTGCGAGCACAAATGGGACCCAGCTTATAGTGGTGGCCACCTAAGTATATAAACTGGGATCACAAGGTCAAACAGGAAGCTGATAGGCTGATAGAAGGCTCAAAAGTAAATAAAAAATAAAAACCAGAGCTGTTAGAGGCAATGCTCATGGGGAGAAACACAGAGATCATGAAAGGTTGGGGCATGGACATGGACAAGACAAGGGCCTAAC
>RJWT010000808.1:0-57246 GCA_004365215.1 Cuniculus paca
CTGCTGACATGGGCTGTTCAGCAAGACGTGGCTGAAGGGGGTAGGAGCATTTGTGGTATGCAGGGGGTCTAGCAAAGGGCAGTTTGGGAAGAAGAAACTGCAGGGGTTTCTGGGAAGAAGAAGCTAGACACCATTATGGTTCAATATGTGGTCTGTCACCATGATGGCTGAGCAAGTCTCAAGCGGGGGACCTATCAGAGATAAATAAGGTCACTAAATACTGGTTAGGGAAAAACTTCAAGAGGGACAGCTAACAATCTTGAATATATATGCACCAAATTTGGGAGCTCCCAGCTATATCAACAAAATATTAATAGATATGAAAAATGAAATAACTAATAACACAATTATAACAGGAGACTTTAACACCCCATTGACACAAAGAGACAGATGAACTAGAGAAAAAAATGAGCAAAATAATAACAGAACTGAAACAAACTTGTGAACAAATGAGCCTAGTAAATGTGTACATAGAGTTCCACCCAATAACATCAGAATACACATTCCTTTCAGCTTCACAATGGACAGTCTCTAAAATAGACCATATACTAGCCCACAGAACATGCTTAAGTAAATGCAAAAGAATCAAAATTATCCCATGCATATTATCTGATCATAGTGCCATGAAACTGGAAATCAATGAGAAAAGAAGCTGCAAAATCTCCATAAACACATGGAAATTAATTAATACACTCCTGAACAATCAATGGATCACAAAGGAAATTAAAGAAGAAATTAAACAATATCAACAAACAAATAAAAATGTAAATGCAACCCACTGGAACTTATGGGATGCAATGAAAGCAGACAAGTACCAAGGTTAGCACCAGAATATCTAGTGGTCACATGCCTATACTTGATGTTCATTAATTGGTTATTTTCTTAATGTGTCCTTTTCCTCTCAATTCTTAGTATTTTGAGCAAAAACTGAATTGGCCTCCCTTTGAAACAGCTTTATATCTTTGGAGCAGTCCCTTTGATTTCTCAAGATTCTTGCAATCATGTAGTGTAATTTGTTCTGTTTATCTCCAGTGTCCCAGAAAGGCAATCTGCCACACCTTCCTACAATTCCTTATTTATTAAACAGTTAAAGGAAAAAAAAGGAAAGATAGATATATAGAAATGAAGGAAAAAAAAGAAAGAAAAATCAGTAACTCTACCACGAGGAGAATGTTAGATGCTAAATGAGGCAAGTGATTAAAGCATCATTAGTCAAGGAACATTTAGAAACCTTATTTCACCAGTTCAGGCATTAAGGATTAAGCATCACCTCTGAGCATTTCTACTGAGAATGCATGATCTTTTCTTATTCTTAATGAAACAGCAGACAAATCCATGTTTACTGAATTTTTATGTACAGAATTTGTAGAAGAGGAAGAAGAGGAAGAGGAAAAGGAAGAAGGAAGAGGAGGAAGAGGAGGAGGAGGAGGAAGAGGAGGAGAAGAAGACTTATTTATTCTCTCCAAATGTAACAAAATATATGTGATTGGACAAATAATATTCTGAATTAAAAGACAATAAAATGAATCTACGGCCACTTATGAAATGTGTTACACTGGATTGATTAGATCTTGATAAAAAAACATTAGTGTCCCTGTAGGTAACAGTCTGTTGGGGGATACTTACTGAAGTTACCACAGATAGTGCTAATCTTTAAATAGTGTGATAAGTCGATTTGTTCAAGCTCTAAGAAAATATACACTGAACTATGTCATAAAATGAAAAGAAAATCACAATTATAGCTTACAAGTGAGTGAGAGACAGGTTAAATGAAAATATTAGACATCAGATAATTATAATACATGGCCATTTTATTTGTGAAAAATAAATATCCAACAATAAAATAGAAAAATACTTTTTAGGACAATTGAAGACATGTCAAAACTGACTAGACATTAGTGACTATGAGAATAAACATTTTTTCTTATGAATTCAATGTTATTTAAAATAAATCATTCTTATCTTTTGTCAATATTTGTGAAAGAATTTGAAGCTAAACTTACTTAAGAGCAGGCATTTTTTTCTTTCCATGTCTGAGCAGAGAAATTATTGGGTAGGTTATCAGTGACATAAAATTGGCCATAGGACAATTGCTTAAATTGGTAGTAGCAATATAGGAGATTGTTTTGCTTTTCTTACTACTTCAGTATACTTTCAAATTTTCCATAATAAAATTTTAATCATTTTAAGAATTCATTATTAAATATATTAATACATTTGCTAAGGAATACTATTTATTAAATATCAAATTCATACATCAAATACAGTTTTTTGAGAATCCATTTGAATATCTAAATTTATTGTGGGAAGAACATTTTAATGAAAATTTAATTTCACACATTATTAAGTGTAAGTAATTTGTTAACCATAATAATAACAGCTTAAAACATTTCTAGAAGTTATTTATTTTAAGTACTTGAGATTTTCTACTTGTTAATTAGCAACTTCTATTTCCCCCATGTTCTTTGCTACACTTTGACTATTTAAATACTGCACAAAAGAGGGATTTTGCAGTACTTGTTCTTTTGTGACTTATTTCACTGAGCATAATGTCTCCCAGGTTCATTCATGTTGGTGCATATTGCAGAACTCTTCTTTTTAAAACATTTCTTTTTGGGCCAGGGATGTAGCTCAGCAGAACAGGCACCTGCCTCACAAGCATAGGTCCAGAGTTCAACTCCCGGGATCCCTCAAAACAAAACAAAACACTTTATTTTATCACAAGTACCACTGAACATCTTAGCTATAATGAGTCATATTGAGTTCAATATTAGAACGATGATAACATTTTGAAATCCCTATTTTAATACCTTCACATATATATTCAGAAATGGAATTGCTGGATCTTATAGTAGTTCTATTTTCAATTTTTTTGAGGAAACTGAAAATTGTTTTCCATAATGACAATACTATATTGTTTTTGCACTAGGGGCATACAAGTGGTGCCAATTTGTCCACATATATTCTACACTCATTATAGTTTTTATTTAAAATATAGTAGCCATTATAACTTTGTGAAGTGATATTGTGATTTTGATTCACATTTTTCTAATGATTTACTAATCAGTATGTTTAGCATGTATTCTCTTTTATCTCATTTTAAAAATTTTATTATAATTTATGAGTATTATTAGTTGTGTGTGCATGGACTTTTTGATTTCTCTATTTTTTTCTGCTGGTTTATATGCCTGTCTGAATGCCATATCATATTGTTTTAATCACGTATATTTTGAAATCAAATAATGTGATATACCCACATTTATCCTTATTTAACAGGATTGCTTTTTCTCTTTGAAGTCTCTTTTGCTTCTATGTTATTTCATGGTAATTATACATAGAAAAGCCTTATGACTTCTCAAAAACATCTGTTTGTGTTAATAAATGAATAATGATGTATGATACTGAATTTATATACAACCAAAGATTATGTTTCTGTACACTACCTGCAAACTATTTCAATTGTGCTTTATTCATAATTACATTTACAGTAGCATAATTGCCATGCCAAAAAATAACAAAATACTTAGATAAAATTTAACTGTGGGAGTACACGGCTTGTATATTAAAAACTACTAAATGTTAATGAAAAAATTAAAGAAAGTCCAAGCAAATTAAAAGGTTTCTATTCATAGATTTAAAAATTTAATATTATTGAAATGTCCATGTTATTAAAAGAAATCTATAGATAGCATGCAATTATTAAAATACCAATGGTAATTATTACAGAAATGGAAAATTCATGTATTATAATAGTTAAGTCACATGATTAAAATTCTGACAGCCTAAATAGTCTGCTGTAAAGATTTTGTTGATACCAAATTCTTTATATTTTTTCTGCTATCTTGTGCTTTTAAAGTTTCACAAAATTAAGAATACTATTTTTCCCATCTTCTGACTGAAAAATCTTCCTTGTCTTTAGTTTTCTGATTTTTTTTCTTGCCCTGTGTTGATGCACTTTGAATATTCATGGGGTAGCAGAAGAGGGAGGAGGGTGATGCTTGTAAAGTCCACTCAATGGTGGAAAAAATTTTAAACAAATCACTGAATCATTGTTGAGTTTGTAGCATTTTGACCATTTTACCAAGAATCCATAGTCTACAGTGAGTTATAAAGGATAAATTACATCAACATCATGAGAGAACTGAGAATGATTTATGATTCCTTCAAAACCACAAGATAGGTTTCTAGCAAAGTCCATTTCTGTAATTTTTAACATATTGCATAGTTTATTTTGAATGTTTTGGATCCCAGAATAATCTTATAATGACAGGATTTCATTATTATACTTACTGTTGGTATTCATGAGGATATGTTTCAAGCTTGCATAGTTGTCCACCACTCAAGTGATACAACATTTGTCAGTATTCCCTAAATACCTTTATGTTTAAAACTGTTCTCACATTGCCTCTATCTCTACATTCATTTAACATATGTTACTACACTATCTTTAAATTTTCTTATTTGGTACAGATAAAATAGTATTGCAAATTCAAGGATGAGTTACTAAGAATGCATAAAATTGCTAATGAAGTAGATTTGTCTGAAAGTGTAGCCGTCTCATATCTGTCTACGTTATTCAGTAGAATATATCGGCACTTTGAGAAAACGTTACTGTTTCATTAGTATAAGGCATCAAAGTCCTAAGATGTGCTGAAATCTGCTTATGCATTCATTGACACACCTTTGATATTCAAATAACGATATGCATTATTTACACCTTATTTTCTAATATTCCAAACTGGGTAACTATAGTGCATATACTCAAATTTGGAAATTATTTTGTGCCATTTTAATTATACCCATGATTAATCTTTCTTTCTTTCCACATACTCAGTGTCCATATTGTTGATTTCACTGTTCTTTGGAGCCATGTGATCTTATGGGAGGAAAATAAATCTGATTTCTCAGTGTCCAAACAAAATTCACCTATTTCTACAAAACATATAGGTAACTAAACAAATTTTAATGAATGAAAATAATATTTTCCTAAGCATTTAAAACAGCTAAATTAATGGAAAGTATTGACATCTGATTTCTGAAAGAGTATGAAATTAATCAAAAGCAACACATTTTGACATACTCTGGGCAGTGAAAGAGCAAGCAATGTGGTATGTCACATGACAGCAACATTGCAAAACCATGCATAAATTACACTGATATTCGAATGAAACTTAGTAATATTTTGATAGGTAATGGGACCAAGAGCTGAAGGAAAGGGAGAGGAAAGGAATGAAGAGTAGGGAAGCAAAAAGAATTAAGATGTGTTATGTACATATATCAACTCCCCATTATAAATGAAAATATTATATATTGAAAACATGTACTAAGAAAAAAACCCAAAAATTATTACTTTAGAATTCAAAATATAAAATAAGTTACTCATAAAGTTTGTGATTTGCATACCATATCACAGAATAGACAAAAATTCTAAAACCATAAAATTACAAAATGAAAATACACAAATACTTACATCATGTTATTATTTACTGTGTATATTGATGTTTTATGTTACCAACTACTGCAAAATAGTTCTTCTCTTCATTCACTAAGCATATTAAGCATGAGATAGAGCTTTACTTATTTCACCTACTTGATGAAAATGAATGTTTTAGTTAATTTTTATAAGATAAATGCAAATTACACTATGTATATTGTCAGAACTAGGAAAATCATACATTATATGTGAATTGCATACAGAATAATTTAGCTATTTCCTATACTTTGTTTAGAACTATTTTTCTAGAAAGTTGTGAATCCTGGTTTTTCATGAGGTTGCTTTATCTGAGTTATATTTTTATTTTATTTAAATTTTATTTTTTGTTTTATTTATATTTTATTTTAAGTTTCTACTGATTGGTTTTAATAAATTATGCTATAGTAAGTTAACAATGTATAACCACAAATATTGACAATTTTAAAATTGTGATCATCCTGAAAGAAGATAGTAATCCTCTAAGGAATACATTTAAATATGCTTTAAAATTACATTCTATCCCAAAGAAATAATAGTATAGGAAGAATATATGCAAGAAGCCAGGCACAGAGGCTCATGCCTGTAATGCTAATATTATAGAGAGCTAAATTAGATAGAAATTAATACACAGTCAGACAGGGCAGACCCTCAAGAGTGTCAGTGCAGAAGATGAGAACACATCAAAACTGTGACTGGACCTAAATTTGAAGGCAAGACCTCACGATTAAAATCACAATGGCCAGAGTTACATACTTTCCTAAAGGATGAACAGAAACTTGAGATTGTACTATAATTGGCATTACATTTTTGAGACTTCCCATTACCTCCCTAGGGTTGGACCATCCTCTCTTTCCCACTAATACTAAAACTAAAACGAAGGCTGAGAGTGATATTGGGACCGAGACTGAGACTAAGACTAAGACTGCTAAGACTAAAGAGAATACGAAGATTACAAATTATCAACCAAGGTTAGTGTTGTCATTCATATGCCCTTCCTATGTGCCTGCTTCCCTATTGGATGAATATTAGATAAGCAGCTATACTTAAAATCTTATCAGTTGATTATAGTTTGACCCATGTTGTACCTTCCTCATGGTTTTGCCCTATAAGACTTTCTTGGAGAGAAGACATTGGCAGTAACCCACTTGGGATCCTTTCTAATTCCCAGAAGCTATTTCTTTTCTCCATTCCTATTCCCCAAGAAACCTTTCCTACTCTTAACCTTCTTGGTCCTTTGGAATTCATTCTTGGATTTTGGAGGACTCAAACTCAGCGCATCCAACATCCAGCAAGCTGGGAGTTCTATTTCTCCTATATCACTACGCTGTGGGAGTCTGAGCCAGGAAGATCATAAGTTTCATCAAGACTGAGAATACTGCAACTTAGCAAGACTCAATCTCAAAATAAAAATAAAAATAAAAATAAAAATAAAAATAAGAAAAGGACTGCAGCATATTGCAGTATGAAGACACTGAGTTCAATCTTTAATCCCTAGTACCAGAGAGGAAAGCTAAGAAAGCAGTATATTATGACAATTTCTGTGACCTGAGTTCTAGAAAGTAAGAGAAAGTTTACTCTGAAGAAAAAAATAAAACAAAGAATTCCAAATTTGTTTAGTCAAGAAGTAAAGAATTTTTTGAAAACAATTCTATCTGGCAGATTCCGGTTTTTTTTTTGGTGACTTTTGTATAGACTTGCTACCCTTAGCTACTGCTAAGCTGCCTTTAGGGGCATTTTTGAAATTTGCTCTGTGGAAACTTGGCTACTCCAAAATAAATTTATATAAGCCTCTTCTTTAATTGTGACTGACCATCAGCAAATGAAATGTTACTTTGTGTAATTACTCCAGGGACATCAGAAATGTCTTTCACAAATTCAAAAGAAAAAAAAAAAACCTGAAACAAACCAGTGTACTTATTCTTTAAGGTAAGCTTCTGATACCTGCAGAATATGGGTTTTATGTTTCTTGAAGTAGGAGATTGCAGTCAATTCTCAACAGGGGTTTGACTTGAGTCATCAAAGATCCTTTGTAGGGTATACAATTTTTACATTGATATATTTTGTTGTTAATGCCATACAAATAATAGTATACTTTGTCCCCTTATTTTGGCATGTGTTGCTGCCATTTATCTTTGATTTTGGAGGAATTGCAATTTAGAGGCAGAATTCTTCTAGGCAACATTTCCACAACCATTGAAGCTTTATAGGAGATGTAATTCACCTTGTGTTCAGTTAAAGTCAAGTTTTAAATTGGTATGAGAAATACAGTGATTATAGACCTTTATTCTATCAATGCTTCAACATATATTCTAAAAACAATGTCACTAATTATTAAGTTAAAGAAAATGCAAGATATTTAACCACATGAATTATACTAACAGATATCTACACAAAAATTTAAACCAGTAGAAATTTTTACTTACTCTTAACTCACTGATTTACATTCTTTTTTATTTTTTATTTTAAAGAAAAAAACCATAAAAACAATGATACAGTTTCAAAAGAAGGTAATAGGAAACTAACAGTGGTTAATATATTGTGTATTGATATCCTCAAAGTAAGTTGCTCAGATTACAAGATATAAGCACGAAAAGTTAATCAAACAATATAAATACAAACTGTTCTTTTCAATGAATTAATAGAAATTAGTAGTGTAACTAGCTTAGCTACCTTGTGTGTATCTGTATTTTTTCCTCCCTTTTTTTCTCCTTTCCCCTATCCCAGTTGTTCTTTCCTTTTGAGCAGTTTCTATCCCTTTTATTATATCTATTGTACATTTTGGATCTTATTTTCTCTTTCAATTTCTTACACTAGGGAGATAATACAGTGTTGACAGATGCGAGTCTGATTTATTAAACTTATGAGTATGGTCTACAGTTGCATCCATTTACCTATAAAAGCCTTGAGTTTATTCTCCTTTATAACTGAGTAATACTCCATTGTATAAAAACACTGTGTATTTTTATCCGTTTCTCAATTTATGGGCATTTGGGTTGTTTCCAGGATGTAGCTGTTACAAATTGTGCTGCTATAAAGATGGGTGCACATATGTCACTGTGGTATGATGTTTTCAATTCTTCTGGGAAAATACTCAGAAGAGGAATTGCTGGGTTGAATGGAACCTCTAATCTTAATGTTTTGTGGAATCTCCACACTGATCTTCAGAGTGGAGATCTATTCCAGTCTATTCTCCCACCAACAGTGGCGAAGTGTTCCTTTTTCTTCACAGCTCCTTCTACATTTGTTATTCGTAGATTTCTTGATGATAGTCGTTATTCTTGAGGTGCGGTGGAATATCAGTGCTGCTGTAATTTGCACTCCTTGAATGACCAATGATGCTGAACATTTCTTTTGCATTTATTTGCTATTAGTATTTCTTTATCTGAGAAGTGTGTGTTCATCTCAGATGTGCATGTTTGGATTGGGTCTTTGAATTTGAGTGGCCTGATTTATTTCAATTCTTTATATGTTCTAGAGAAAAGTCTTTTGTCTGAGGGAGAGTTGGATAACATCTTTTTTCCTTTCTGTGAATTTTCTTTTCATCTTGTTGGCAATTTCTTTTGATGCACAAAACCTTTTTAATAAGATGAGATTCCAGATGCTAATTCAATGAAGTACTTCCCATGCAGTTTGGTTTTTGTTCGTGAATCCACTGCCTACCCTCATAACTTCGAAGTTTCCACCTATTTTGTCTTCCAGTAGATTTAGTTTTCCTGTTTTAAAATTTAATACTTGTTCCATTTTGACTTTAGTCCATGGTAATAGACATGTATGTAGTTTTAGTTTTTGGCATGTGTAGAACCAGTTTTTCCAGCACCAGTTGTTAAAGAGGCTATCTTTATTCCAGTTAAAATGTTTGGCCCTTTTGTCAAAGATGAGGTGACTGAGTCAGTTTGTAGTTGTATCTGCATCTTCTATTCTGTTCCAATGATGCTCATGTCTGTCTTTGTTTGTTTGTTTGTTTGTTTGTTTTTGCCAGAAATATGCTGATTTTGTCACTGTAACTTTGTAGTACAATTTTAAGTCAGGGATTGTGATGCCTCCTGACTTGCATTTGTTGCCCAGAATTGCCTTTACGATTCTTGGTCTCTTCCACTTCCTAATGAACTTTAGGAATGTTTTCTCTAGATCTGCAAGGCATGCTAATGCTACCATGATTGGGATTCCACTGAATTTGTATAACAGTTTTGGGAGTATGGCCATTTTCACAGTGTTGGTTCTTCCTATCAATAAGCAAGGGATATCTTTCCATTTACTGACATCCTCTTGAATCTCTTTTCACAGTACTGTAACTTTCAATGGGGGAGATCTTTTTCATCTTTTGTTAGACTGATTCCTAAGTGCTATTGTGAAGGGTGTTGTTTCTTTGATTTCTCTCTCAGTGAGTTTATCTGTGTATAGGAATGCTATTGATTTTTGAGTATTGACTTATTATCCAGCTACACTATTGAATTTCCTTATTAATTCTGGAAGTCTTTTGCTGTACTTTTCAGAGTCTTATATCATGTCATCTGTGAATACTGATGACTTAACTTCTTCCTTTCCTATCCTTATTCCTTTTATTTCTCTCTCTTGTCTAATTGCTGTGGCTAATGTTTCCAGAAGTATATCAAAAGGTGATTGTGGACATCCTTTTCTTATTCCCAATTTTAGAAAGAAAGCTTTCAGTTTTTCTCCATTTAGTATGATGCTGTCTGTTGGTTTATCATACATGACTTTTATTAGATTGAGGTAAAGATCATCTATTGTGATTTTCTCTAGGATTATTATCATGAATGAGTGTTGTACTTCATCAAAAGTTTTTCTGTATCTATTGAGATAATCACAGTTTTTTTTTCTTTAGATCTGCTGATACAGTGTATTACATTTGTTGATTTGCATATGTTGAACCATCCCTGCATTCCTGGAATGAATCCCACTTGGTCATGTTGCATAATCTTGATGATTTGCTGCAATCTGTTTGCTAGTATTTTATTGAGGATTTTTGCATCTATATTTATTAGATAGATTGACGTGTAATTTTTTTTTGGTTGGGTCTTTTTCTGGTTTTGGTAGCAGGGCAATACTTGCCTTCAGGAATGAATTAGGAAGAATTGAGTCTGTTTCAATTTCATTAAAGAGTTTCAGGATTATTGGCATTAAATCTTCTCTAAATTTCTTGTAGAATTCAGCTGTGGATCTCTCATGACCTGGGCTTTTCTTTGTTAGTAAGTTTTAAAGTATATTTTATGTTTCATTAACTGATATTGGGATATTTAAAATTTTCAAGTTATCTTGGTTCTGCTTTGGTAATTGATAGATTTCTAAGAATCTTCTTATTTCTTCTGTATTTTCCATCCTACACAGATAAGGATTTTTGATGTAGGAATTGATGAACTTCTGAATTTCCACTACATCTGTAGTGATTTCACCCTTTTCATTCTTTATTGCATGAGCTTCAGTTTTGTCTCTCCCTTTTTTAACTTGGTTGTTTAGGGATTTATTAATTGTATTCTTTCAGAGAACCAACTCTTCCATTCATTAATTCTTTGTATCATTTTCTTAGTCTCGATTGTATTAATTTGTGTTCTGACCGTTATAATTTCCTCTCTTCTATGGACTTTAGGCTTCACTTGCTTGTAGTTTTCTAGAAGTGCAAGGGGCAGCATTAGGTTGTTTATTTGCTCTTATTCTGTTTTCCTGATGTGAGAATTCACAGCTATAAGTTTCCTTGTGAAGACTGCTTTCATTGCATCTTACAGGTTCTAGTGAGTTTTATTAGCATTTTCATTGGATTGTACATTTTGTTTAAGTTCCTCTTTTAGTTGTTCTGTGACCCATTCATTTTCAGGAAGGTGTTACATAATTTCCATGTGTTTATGGTGTTTTTGTGGTTTCTTTTTTCATTAATATCCAATTTCACTGAACATGGTCAGTGAATATGTATGTGACAATTGCAATTCCTTTGCATTTAAGGATGTTTTATGGACTAGTATGTAGTCTATTTTAGAGAATCTTGTGTACAGCTGAGAAGAATGTGTATTCTGATGTTGGGTGGAACACTATATAAACTTCTGCTAAGTCCATTTCTTCACAAATTTGGTTCAATTTTGTTGTTTCATTGCCTATTTTTTGTATAGTCGATCTATGTCTTTGTGACAATGGGTATTAATGGTCCCTGTTACAATTGTGTAACTGCTTAATTGATTTTTCATATATATTAATATTTGTTTTATAATACTGGGTGCTCCTGTATTTGGTTCATATATATTTATGATTGCTAACTCTCCACACTGAAGTTTTCCCCTAACATGTAGTGACCTGCTTTATCTCTTTTGATCAGACTTGGTTTGAAATTCACATTCTCTGTAAAGTTAATAACTTCCTTTGCTTATTTCTGGGTTCCTATTGGATGTAGTATTGTTTTATATCCTTTTATTTAATTCTATGAATTTGTTTTTGAGTTAGATGTGTTTTTTGTGTGCAGCATATTGTTGGATCTTGTTTCTTGTACCATTCTGCTGGTCGATTTCCTTTGATTGGTGAATTGAGACCATCGACACTGATGGATATAACTGATACATATTGGCTTATGTTTGTCATAGTATTTTCCTGCTGTTAGTTTGCTACTTTTCCCTCTTTGACAGCTTGACTTGCTTGCTGTTTTCTTTGTTTTGTTCTTGGAATTGTAGTTGTTTTTATCTCCTCTAGAAAAACTTTCAGTGGTCTTTATAGTGTTGGTTAGGTGATCATTAATTTCATCAGTTGTTCTTTGTCATAGAATTACCTTATTTTCCATTAATTCTGAAAGATACTTTTGCATGGTACATCATGGTTTGGAAGTTGTTTTCTTTTAGGATTTAAAATACTTCATTCCAAGCTCTTATTGACTTGGGGGCTTTGTTGGGAAGTTTTCAATGACTCTGATGGCCTTTCATTTATGGATGATGTGTTTCTTTAAGAGCTTTTCATGTTCTGTTCTTGTGCTGAATTTCTGAGATCTTGATTATTATACATCCAGGTATAGATTTATTTTGGTTATGGCTAATTGGTATTATATATGCCTCAATTATTGGTATGTCAGATTCTTTTCCAATGCTTGGGAAATTTTCTACTATTACTTCTGCAAATAGTTTCTTTTTTTGGTATCATTTGTGCTGTCTCCTGCTTTTTCATTGACAGCAATTATTCTTATATTATTTTTCTTTGTGTCTTCTTGCAACTACTGAATTGTTATTTCCTGATCTTTTGTTATTTTCAAAAGATCTTTCCTTTCATGATCGTTAGCCGCAAACCTGTTTTCAAGGTCTGACAGTCTGTCTTCAGTTTCATTCAGGTGTTTTTGCCAGCTTTTAATGGAATTTTTAATTTCTTGGATATCTGTATGAACACATTTAATGAATTCTATTTCTTTCCTATATTGATCATTCACAATTTCCATTAATTTCTTGTCATCATTTTTTAAATCTATCTTTACCCTAGATTTGTTGAGCTATTCCTTTATAAATGTTGACATTTATTTTTTTTAACTTGAGAGATTATTTCCGATATAATTTCCTCATATCCTCATGGATTTTTGTCTTTACTTTGGTTATTATCTTTTCAGAAATTTCTGGTATGTGTTTCAATTTGTACCTTGTGCATGTCTCCTGTACTTGTTCTGGGTAGGCTGAATGTCTGAGATTGCATTTTGCTTCTCTGTCTTGTCATTTTCTACTTCAAAAAATATTTTATTTTGTTTTCTGTGATAGTGCTGGTGAGGTTTTGTGTTTAGTAGCTATATCACTAGTATCAAGGGTTCTTTAGCAAAAGTTTGTTCTTCAGAGTTACCTTCTCTGTGTAGGAGATTTTTGGTTTGTGTCTGTCCCAAGATCCTGCTTTTGCAATTATTTAAGAGTGGGATGTCAGTTTCTGTTCAATGTGTTTTCCTTTAGTCAAGTAGTTATACTCTGTGGTGGGGAAATTTAGGGAGGATAGAGAATAAAACAAAGATAACTGGGAAGGAAGTCAAAGCAAGTACAAAGGATGGCCATTCAAGGTTTGATAAACTATACAAGGAGGTAGAAAAGAAATGATGAAGGATTTACTTTCTCTTTTAAAAAATTCTTTATTATTTTGTCATTGCTTTTCCTTTTTTTACCCTTTGCACTCTTCTATTCCTTTCGTTTCTGTATTTAAAAATTTTATTTTCCTTATATTAACTTAGCAAACAAATGAGACAAATCTTAGTGTAATATTTTCTTTAATGATTGTTAAATTACCTTGTAAGACATCTTTTAAGTCAAAGCAGTCGAATATGTTTTTGTTATGTATTTGAAAAGACATTACTGACATAGATCAACAACGTAAATGATAGATTCAAAAGTGATGTTTCAGTGTAAAATTGATGGTTGCATCAAAACTGTTTTAAGTTTCAAAACGTGTTCATCAAAATTTTCTACTCTATTGGTAGTTCTATGGTACTACATTATTTCTTCATAATCTGTAATATAACTCTTAAAGTAGACTATTTTTAGCTATAGTATCTGCTATGACTTGTATCTAGACATTCCCTCAAAGCCTTATAAGCTCATAGGTGGAACTTCTCAGAGATGGCTAGATTCAGGTACATGTGGTCCTGGGATTAAGAGTATGTGGTGCTAAATTAGTCCACTAATTAGAATTAGGATAGTTCTGGATATGCATAATGGAAGCCCTACCTTGGGTGTGAGTGGTGTCAGTCAAAAGACTTATAGTCTGAATGGTATAAAAGGAGAGTGAAGGCAGGGTTGTTGATGCTTCACTTACTGCTTTTTGACTTCCTTGCTGTGGACTATTCCTCCTCTGCCTTGCTCCTGTGCCATGCTGCTCTGCATTGGAGGCAGCCAATTTTGGTCTGAAAGTTGTACAAACTATGATCTTAAATAAACCTTTCTTCTTTTAACTTGTGGATGTCAAATATTCTGTAATAGCAATAAGAAAAGTAACTAAGACAGTATTATAAGAATGGTCTTAAAGTTGAACAAAGTACACACTTGATTCTCTGTGATGACTAATGCCATATGTATGTAACAAGGAGGATATTAGCCTCGTAATAAATAATTTATGAAAGAAAATTTACAGTAAAATCTGAATTTAACATTAAAACTGCAACCAAGAACTTTGAATAATATCCTGACATAGAATCTTTACCACCCTGCAACACAACTCACACATACGTGCTTTCAAACACACCCACACATGCACACATGCACACACACAAAACAGACATACACTTGACAAACAGAATTAGACACAATAAAAAGTGCAATTAACTAAATTCGCTTGGGCATTTTTGCTTTAAATATACTTGACAAAGTTTGTTGTAAGATAATCAGAACTCTACTATAAAAATTTGTTCATTACTGTTTTTAAAAATAGGTGTAAATTGCAATGTTTTTCTGTTATTTCACTCATTTGACCCACTTTATATTTTGGAAAAGCTGTTATAATGATAATAGCTATATCATGATATAGCAGACCACAGATATAGCAGTGGCAAAATTTTATATAAAATTCTAATTCTGTAGTAGTCAATGATAAATGTTTCTTTGTTTTTAACTGTAAAGTGGATAAGTAAAAATTTGCTAATAATGATCTGATTAGGACTAAAGACAATGAGTTAAAAGCTTCTGCTCAGACATAGTTCTAAAGTAAGTATAAAAACAATTAATATTTATAAAGGGCTGGGGAACTAGCCTGGTGGCCTAAGCACCTGCCTGGCAAGCGTGAGATCATGAGTTCAATCTGCAATGATGGAAACAAATCACAACAAAAAAATCAATATTTATAATTATTATTTTATATTTTTCCTGAAAATTATAAAGTATTTTCTACCTCTTGTACTCTTGTATGGAACATAAAACATACCAAAAATCATTAAATATTTATGCTTGTATGTGATTTTCAAAAAGTCTTTGTTTACATTAAATTATTTCAGCAACAAATTTATGAATTATTGCAGTCTTTATACTGATTTGAGAACACTGAAATTAGGGTATTTGCAACTTGCCTAAGATCAGAATCTCATTTGTAGTCTACTCACTCTGAAGCTCATGTTCTTTACCCCATTTCATTTTCTAGTAATTTAGAATATATGTATCTTAGTGACAAGGAATGCAACAAAGACAGACTTTGGTACCAGAAGTAGTGTTGTTCTGTGAAGCTACCTGTCCATGAGACTGAGATTAAGGGTGAAAGCAGTGGGCTAATTAATCTGATGGAGGAAATTTCAAGGGAGCTTAATGTTGAATCTTTTTTGTGGATACTGTTGCCAGCTTTTAGTCAACTCTAGGTTAAGAATCAAGAACAAACAGCATAGCTGATTGACTTAAAAGTTTTGAGTTTGTCCAGAAAGGAAGCTCAGGTGAAGTTGGGACCTGCAAATTTAGACAAGAGAGTTTCTTCATTTCTAATCCCTAAAAAGATTAGAATTAAAAAGACATCAATTATGTTGTGTCTGGAAAATAGAAAAATAACCTGAGGACCTGTGAAGAAAGAGCGAGATCCCCTTTATACGCACAACTTTTGACCTGCAAAAGTGAAAGATTTGCTATGTGAAGAGAGTAGAGGGCACTCTGTTGGAGAATGGCTGCCCAGGGAATTCATTTCCCAGGATTCAATTCACTATTCTCAGCCACTTGGCTCTTAGAGGTGTCTGTCACATTGGAAACATGCAAAAGGGTCTTGCTTTTAATCCACCTAGCAGAAGACCTTGACTTCATTAATGTGGTGTTGATTTTATGTGCACAAAGAGGTATGGTTTATAGAGGCTTCCACTCAAATTTCAGAAGAAAGCCTGGGAGGTCAGGCAGTATGGCTCTGAGAACACAGTGCTTGAAGCTGTAAGAGTGAAGTGAAAAATGTGATATAGTCCCCAGGAAGTTGGGGAGACCACAAAACTGGAACATCTGAAGAAAGTCACAAGGAATGAGCAGAGCTAGCACCCCAAAAAAGCCATGAGTGGTGAAACCATTGGCTTAACCCATGCAGTAGGCATAGGGTCACCCATGCCATTTAGAGTTCAACTCACAATGAATGCCTGACACAGAGCTACAGTACTTAATGTTTGTTCTGCTGGGTTTTGGTCTTGCTTTGTCTTTTTCCTTTCTACACCCTTGTTCCTTCATTTGAAATGAAAAACTTATCCTCTGCTATTATATCTTGGAAGTAGTATTTAAATTTCTTTTGCTTTTTATTTGCACCTACAGGTAAGATTTTGCCTTAGATCTCATAGACTTTGGACACAGACTTTCTATAATTCTGGAATTGTTCAGATTTTGACAATTCTTACAGATGAACTAAATGTATTTTGCATAAGTAATTATGCATGAGTCTTGAGGGTCAACTTTGGAATGTAATAGTTTATAACTATATGATTCCTCAAAGCCTTCATGTGAGCACAGGTGGGAATTTTGGAGGTAATTGGATTATGGGACCTGCATATCTGGATAGTTTGGTGAGAGGAGACAAATCACTAGGAGCAGGCTTGAAAACATTTATCTCTCTCCCTAGCTCCTCTGTTCTACTTTTTGCTTCCTATCCTCCATGACGTGAGTAGCTATCCACCATACTCGTCTGCCATGGTGTTTCTTCTTTGGAGTCTGGGAACGTTAAATTGAATATAAACCAAAATAGACCATTCTTCTTAAAACTGTGGTTTGGGTATTGTGTCCTAGCAATGAGAAAAGTGATTAAGTGAAGCCTTTATGATAGACCTCACCCTACACCCATAGATTGGGCCAAGCTTGGTACCAAATGGTACAGATCTCCCTTTTCAGCTCCCAAGGTTCTGGTCCACTGTGGTAATGTAGAAACTATAGCTGACCCAAGTTTCAGGCTTCCCTCAGCTCTGTAACTATAGCAAGGACCTTGGGTTTGATCATGCCTGAAAACTAAAGATTTCTTGACAGACTGAATTTTTAAGTTTTCTTGGCAGTTTAAGAATCCCTGGATGAGTACTTATATCCAGCAACACAATGACAAGGAACAAAAACAGGTGGGGGAAAATGACATCATGAACACTACAAAATAAGTATAAGAAAATAAAAACAAAAAGTCAAGTGGAAATTGTGGGCCTAAAAAATTCCAAGAAAAAATTAAAAGGGGCAATAGAGAGATGATAGAAGTGTTGACAAAACAGAAAAAGTATCTGTGAATCACTGAATGATATTTTGAAAACGAAGGAGACAAAAAGAAAACAGGATGAAAATAAATAAAGATATGCTATGAGATTTATTGTATACCATCAATGAAACAAATAATTAGAACTTCATCTTGTACTCACATACAAAAATCACTCAAAATGGATTAAAAATTTAAATGTAAGACTAAAATGTATGAAAGTCTTGGAAGAAAACAGAGAGAGAGAGAGCTGTAATATTATTCTGAGCATGTAATTTTTAAGTGATTCCGAAAGCATAAGAACCAAAATAAAATTTAGACAAATGGGATTTGATGACAGTAAAAAGCTTTCGCACCATAAAGGAAAGGACCAATGTAGCAAAGACACAAAGTATAGAATAAGAGAAAATATTTGTATACTTGTAATCTGATAAGAGGTTGATATCTAAAACATATAAAGAATTCAAACAACTCAATAGCTGGGAAACAATTTACCTGATTAAAAATAGGCACAGGAAGTGAGCAGACATCTTACTGTATAAATCATCACTGGGTATATTAAAACATGTTCAACATCAATATTCATCACTGAAATGCAAATGAAAACTACAATGGGCTATTACTCCACATCTGTTAGATGACTATTATCAAAAAGAAAAACAATAACAAGAGTTACTGAGGGTACACTGTTGTTATCAAAGCAAATTGGTTCAGCTGTTCTGGAGAACAATATGTAGGTTGCTCAAAACTTAACAATAAAACTACCATATGATTCAGGAGTGTCACTATTGAAAATATCTAAAGGAAATAAACTCAGTTTGTTGCAGATATATGTACATTCCATGTCTAATGTAGCACTTTTTGCAAAAACCAAGATGTAGAATACATAAATGTAGAATATATAAATGGATAAAGAAAATATGACATACATACACAACAGAATAATATTAAACCTTAAAAAAGGAAATCACGTGATTTGCCACAACATGAATAGATGTTATATAAAGAAAGAGCCTAGGCACATGAAGGCAAATAAAACACAATCTCAGTCAACTTTAGAATCTAAAAATCATTTATGAATAGAAGCAGAAAAAATGGGGTGACCAGGATCTTGAGTGATGGAGGGTGGAGAGTTAAGAAAGATGCAATAAAGGATACAACATTTTAGTTATACAAAATGAGTAAGTTCAAGAGGTCCGTGTGCAACAAGGTGACTACATTTTAAAAAATGTATTGTGTTCTTGATTAATGACAGAAGCACATAAACAAAAATCTTGCAGGCAATTTGCTAAGATTTCATATTTTCTAGTATGAATTTTAAATAAAAATAGCATTTACACATACTGTAAATAGTATCATTTATAATCAGAACTGATGATTTTGGAAGTAGAGAGCTCTTATTTTTTTCCAAATGGTTTTTCTAGTCTCATTAGTTTCTACATTCAGAAATACAATTGAATAAACTGTTTTTGAGAGAAAAACAATGTAATGATTTTGTTTGCAAAATTTGTAGATTTTGTGACCAAATTAGTTCAAATGAACAAGAATCATACAATATAACATTTCTCCTTTATAGTCTCATATACTTAGTCTCATATACCTATTTTATGGGTTCTTTCTCTTTTTATTACATATTAGAGCACTACTCAGTGCTCCAGAAATAAACTTCCATGTAGTAAAATTCTAACAGAACAGTATTTGATGTGATCATTTTGCTTCATTTCTCAATTGCATTGTGAAAGAATGATTATATCTAGATATGATTTTGAGGAAAATAAATTACTTTGCACATTTTCCTGTACGTATCTTTTGCCTCAAGACACCATAAAATGTCTCTGAAACCTACATCCTTACATTATCCTTTAGCATAAATTTTCTATTATGAAGCCTCCTTAACACCTGAAAAATTCAAGATTGTAAAGATAATATATTTAATAAAACTGCTATGTATTGCTATCTAATACAAGACAAGGTACTTTATAAACTTTTTGCATTGTGTAAGAAGGTTTTGATGCAAAAATTGAAAAGCATAATTTAGCTGTCATGCTAAAGAAAGAAAAAAAGTAGATGAACTCAAACAGGAACTGGAAAATTTACAGGATAATTTAGAGGAAATATAAAAGATTCAAAATTTTAAGTGTTTTTAAGTAATTTTTGTAACACTCTATCCAAGATAGATAATATAGTCTTAGAGTATATGAAAGGGAAATGAATACTTTTGACTAATATGGCTAACCCTGGCTTTCTGGGGCAGGAAGTGTAAACGTATCACTTTGACTCTGGGTTTGTCTGTGTGACTTGCTTTGACAAATGAAATACTAGCAAGTTGAAGCAAACTACTTCTGAACCTTGATCGACTACTTATACACATGTCTTTTGTGTAAGAAAAACATACAGTATAGGCAGATACAGTCTCTCCCTTTTGGTCCAACAATAAAGAATATGCAAAGAGAAAATCCAGTAGTCCTGTAGCTTGTATTCCAGTCAGCTGCAAATATGTGAGCAAGAAACACTTGATTGTTGCACTGAGAATCAACTGACTGTATATAAAACATAAAATGGCATGAGATACCTGATAAAATGGATTTAGAAAGTGAATATTTTTATAGGTAGAAAATAATTCTTAAGAAGGAGGATTAAGATACTGTACATACACTTGGTTTTGAGTTAATAGATTCTTACTGTGTCACACATTGAATTTATATTCCAATTAAAACTTGCTAAAATATATCCATGATTTTTAGCCCTAGAAATTTGCTGCTGTTACTTCTCTGAACAGAACATGCAAGTTCTCAATGATGAGTTGAGTTTGACCATTCTACAAGATGCAGAGAGAGGTTTTGAAATGCTTTCCTAGTTTGAATTTTCCTTTTGATCTCCTATAAACATTAGTGAGAATGTTTCAGTACAGATAGTAATCCCAAAGTTAGGAAGATACAGAAAGCAGACTTGAACTAGAACTAAATCCTAAAACAGTCATCTCAGCTGAACAACAGATGCATGAGCAGAGAAATAAATAATTCTTTTAATTTTAATTCTGTAAGATGATGGCATACTTTCTGAGGTAAAATTTTATTAAAGTATGATGCTAAGAATAAAGAAGTCTGGGTTACTGATGAGGTCTTCTATCTCTGATTCAAATTCTGACATTGAGTATTCTAAAAATGACCAGATTAAAATAAAATAAAATAAAACAAAACAAAATAAAATAAAATAAAATAAAATAAAATAAAGGAAAGCCTGCTCTATGACTTGGCAAATAGGAAAACAAATGGAAATTAAAGGTGGTTTCTTATTTCAGCATAGCTACTTTTGGAAAATAGATCAATAGAATATTTCTAACATTTAGGGGACACATAGGGTTAACTTCAGAAAAAAAAAACATTGTAAGCACATGGATAATATCCAAGCTTTCTGTAAATCTGAGGCAAGAAGATGGTGAGTTTGAGCCCATCCTGAGCAAATTAGCAACTTAGCGAGACCCTGTCTGAATAAAAAAGAAAAATAAGACTGGGGACATAGTTCAGTATAAAGGTCCTGGATTTAATCCTCCACCACAGAGAAAATAAACAAAGACAACCAACCTTATAAACCTGGATCAAGGTTTAAATAAGGAGAACATTATGATCAATTACTTGTCTGTCCATCAAAAAGAGAAACATGATAAGCAAGAAGACATAATCTGTATGCACAAGTGAGATGACCTCATTGTCATCAGGTGCCTTGAAAGGATGGGTAATGATTTGATGTTGCTGGAGTTTGATATTGAGACTAGTTCATGCATGATTGACTTGAAGGATTCAAGGAAAGTATTAGTTGTGTCACTTTTGTTTTTATAACTGTACGTGTAATTTATACCAAGAAATTTATTATTTTTGCTAATGAAGAGAACAGAGAAAAGGGCAAGATATTTTGAAAATTTTAGTGCACACAGGCTCATAAACCTTGTCAGTCAAGCTACAGATGAGTCCTCATGAAAAGATTTCCAAATGATGTACTTACTTTCCCATAACAAAATTTATCCATTTATTGGAAATAGATCACTTGATAGATAAATATTAATGTGCTTGTAAACATAGACTGAAAAGTATGCTAAATTAATTTAGTTTCTAAACTTAAAAACAGTATGAGATAATTTCACATGAATGTAACAGATAACACAAAGTAATCAAGTCAGAAATTTTGAGCTAGTCTGTATATCAGCAACTTTGTAACCTCATTAAAAGACTCAAGTAATGATTTTCAAAAGAACCTTTAAGAGACTGTATTAGATTTTTTACACCTAGATTTACTGAATATGAATCAAATACCATAGAATATATCCTTTCTTAGTAAAAAACTTCAATCTTTTTAAAGAAATTCACAGGTGCAACTGTCTCTACAATGCAACTGTAGGTATTGGTTAATGACGGAGAATTACCCTGTGTTCATTCACAATTACACCTTTCCTATTCCAGATTCCCAAACCAACTAATCTACTTTTATCTCTACAGTTTATCTGTTATGAAAATTTTATATAAATGGAATTGTCTTAGGTACTTTTCTCATTAGTGAGACAAACTACATGACACCTAAAGTTAAAGGAGAAAAAGATTATTTTGCCTACAGGTTGTAGAGGTTTCAGTTAGTAAGTGACTGGCTCCAAGGCAGGTGCGTGGCAGAGGGGCAACAGTTCATAGTGTGTGGAACATAGCAAAAGTGACAAGGGACCTTAATAGGGTCTTCTTGCCACTTTTACCTTACCCAGGCTACTTAGGGAGGATTGCACTCACACTCTTAGTCCTAGTGCCCTTAAACCTAGCATTGAGTCCTGAATCAGTCCCAGTGTTACATACTCTAGACCCAGCTATCTCTGATACTCTCACCCAAAGCTCCTCCTATGACTGTGTGAGGCTTTGGGGTGACATCTAGATGCAAAACATAACAGAAACTATATAATATTTTGTCCTTTAGTCGTGTTTCTTTTTAACTTAGTATTAATATTTTCTTTATGGTTCTAACTAGGTGTGTAAATCCTTTGCAGTCCTTTATTCTCTTTTATGATCACTGTATTGAGTATTTCAAAATTCCACCTTTTACTCCTTGTTATGATTTCCTGGTTATCCATGAATAAGTAAAGAACTTTTCTAAACCCTCTCTGTCTCTGTCTCTCATGTCTACAATTTCCCTATTAAATTTCTGCCTGAGCAGCCAGTTTATTGCTCAAAGAACAACTTTACGTCAGTTAAAAGTGCTGTCAGTGTACTGCGATAATTTCCCTCTAATTTTACTGTGTTTATTTTTTCATGTTTTGTTTTTGTTTTCGTTTTTGTGGTACCAGGGATTGAACTCATGACCTCATGCTTGACAGGCAGGAGCAGTGCAGTTGAGCTACTTCCCTAGCTTTATTGTGTTTATTGACAAATGCCAATGGCCATGATTCTGTGCCTTCTACTCACGATCAAGTTGGTTCCCTTGGGCAGTGAAGCACTGCAGCAGGTTTTTATGGGCTCTCCATTCTGCTCCTGCTGATCTGTGCTGGGAGGTGAGGATGATGGAAGAAAGCAACTCCAGGCAAGAACGTCACTGAGTTCTGATACTGTCACCCAAAGTGGAGCAACTTCTCCTGAATAAGTACTTTTTAGTTGGTTGCTTGTGTCTGGTCAATTCTGAGATCTCTGTGTTTGTAATTTCTGATAATTTTGTACAGATTCATGATAAATTTTGAAGGCAAGGATCTCTGAATATTTTATTATACCATCCCTAGGAATTGTATCATGTACTGAAAAAAAGGCTGTCGTAACTGGGACAAAATTACAGTGAGCACTTGAGAAACTCATCTCTAGACTGTGGAAGAGATGGGGTTATTGTATTCTTCAAATATGTAAGTGCTTCATCCTGCTTACTCTCTGTCTAGGGAGAATAGGCCTGATCCCCTTGGGAGGCTGATGCTAATACTAAGAAATTTGTAGGTGTAGCAGAAGACCTCCTTTTATTTAGCAACTGTATGATCATAAGCAAATAAATGATCACAGTAACTTCAAGATGTTTGTCTGACTCTATTAAGGCCCATTAATGACTGAGATGGAGTCTCTTTCCATATTATGGGCTAGAGAGTAAATATAATTTTAAAGAAACAATGTACATATATGATTGTTCTATTCTAGATTGGAGGGAAAAGTAGATATATAATATAAATTGGAATCTGTAATGTGAAATTGGAATTTTGTTGAAATAAAACTGTTCTATACATGCAGAGTAATGCTTCATTGAAATAAATCTAGTTTATAATTTAAAAGCACAAAAGTTATACTACAATAAGAGGTTTATCAAGAGAAATGAGATTCATTACATAGACATAACAATGTACATGTAGGCTTGAAGATAATGAAAAATTTAATATAATTGATTGATCTTTTTTGGTTTGAGGACCATGGAGAAAATTCACATTCACAAGGCTAAGAAGTTCCATTTTAATGGCTCATGTTTGCACTCTTCAGTTAAACTGATAGATCAACTTGAAAGAATAATAACAAAACATTTGAGTTCATGTTAACTCACCAATAATATTAAGGAACTGCTTACTTGCCATGATAAAAAAAATTCAGGCACAAAGCTTTGAAAATCATAATTCCAAAGATTTGCTAAAATATAAAATTATCTTAAAATAATATGCTATATATATGTGTCATTCAAAAATTGACTATTAGGCTGTGACCAGCGTATGCCCCCAGCAGATGCACTGGAATTGTGCTTGGCATTTAATTGAGCCTGGCACTCGGTTCTGTAGATGGATATTACTTCTACATTTTCACATGAGCAGATATGTGCTCTCCTGAATTTTAACAAGCTCTAGTGCAGGGTTTCAGCTGTCTCTCATCAATAGGATGTTGACAAAGTTCAAATATATGCACACAAGTGCAGAGTTTGCTGTTTGGACATTAATTCTCCAAAATGAGGTTACATAGCTGTATATGGTTAGGATCTATCCCACAATGTGAGAAAACTGGTAGACATCCAAAAATGTAAGTGAAATATTTCAGTAGTTAGTGTACACTTAAATGAAATTGTTACTTAGTATTCACAGAAACCCTGATAGATTTCTGCCAAAATCTAATATTTATCATTAACACTTGGAAACAACTTATGTATTCACCCCCCAATTCCAAAATTTTACCCATGATAAGTTAATAGCTCCACTGAGGAGATCTCACAGATATATACATTAAAGAACTCAGTTTTTTCTCAGAGCAAAATAGACACCCAAGATCTGCTTTTCCTTCTTTGCCATTGCCTCTATAGATTTTAACTCCTATCTTTTACTCTTTAAAGATACAACTAATAAAGAATATTTAGTATACAGGCCTTCTGTTGCTTAGTTGTGCTATCCAATATTATATTCAATACCCTTCTACAACTATTCAATTTTAAGTAATTATCACTAAGTTAAATTAAAAGTAATTTTCTCAGTCCCACTAGCCACATTTAAAGTGCTTGATAGGTACATAGAGCTGATAGCTAATATGCAAGCACAGCATACTTCAATCACTGAAGAAAGTTTTATTGGACTGAACTACACTTACTTAAAATTTTACTGAGGTATTCATACTGAAAGTATATAGGATGGTAGTAGCTAATCAGAATGAAAACCTGTATTTTTTAAACCCGTAAGATTCTTCTCCTTATGATCATACTTAATATAGGGTGAATCTATTTTCATTAACCCCATTTTTGTTTTATTGTTAATATATGTATGAGTACATATATTTGGGGTTTTCACATTTAATTATCATTTGATCAATACTCATTAAACTTTTATCATTGTAGGTTTTGTTTTAGGTGATGGATTGTGTTGATAGGCATGACCCCTGCTCTCTTAGAATCCACATTCAAGCAGGTTAAATGTGCATTAAACAGATTGTTGCACAAGAAAAGTCATTTATAGTAACTGGTAGAAAATGAGGGTTGCTAAACTATTCTGAAAGGGTGGATGCTTTCCTCCTACATTCTGAGTTTACTTGATACTTTGAAGAACATAATATCAAAAATATTTACATGTCCACTCTCAAATAGAAGCTATTCTTTTAGCACAAACATGGATGCATTTCCTGGTCTTAGGGTTAGAGAAGAAATCCTTTCAATGACCTGTCCCAACATAGACAGTTTTTCTAGGGTAAAAGCAGTCTGCTATTTTTCTGCCCTGAGTATCTGGCCCCAAAATTCCAATCTTTTCATATACCTTATCATCTTTCTAAAAAAAAATTACATGTCTCATTTTATCTGACACAAAATACTGTTGTCAAGGATGCCTATTTACATATTTACAAGCTCTGGTAATTGCTATGAAGTCCTCATATTTTAAATAGACCTGTCTTCTTCACTACTAGATTAAAAAAGAAAATGACGTGTCTCTACTCAATACTGTCTCTTTAGCTCCTCCCATCCTATTACTTTTATTTTATGGAATAATCCAGGCAGCAAATCACATGTTAAATATGTAGCCTAGAAACTCATGACTCAGAACTTGGCCTGAGACTTCCTTTAGAATTTCTTGCATCCTCTGGGCTTAGATATTTTATTCAGCAAACAAGAAAGAATTTATGGATTATATGATTGTAATTTTCCTTGTAGGTTTTGCTGATGAAACACCAGACCCAAAGTTCCATAAAGTATATGGATTTCTGTTTGTGATTTCTTTTATACATTTTCGTTTAAAGTATGATGTTAAAAATCATTCTCTTAGAGAAAAAGAATGGTGATTGTTGCAGAGGCTGTTTTATTACATTTTTTCTTATGTTTTGTTTGTTTTTGGCTTATATTTTATCTCCTGAATTGTTTCCTTTTGGATAGAGCCAGCTGTTGAGTCAGCAATGTGTAGGCAACTCAAGTAGGGCATGATTACTGAGATTCCTTTTATGTTCCCCTCCAGGGCAGCCACCTGCTTTGTCATTGAAAAAAAATGACTCATGTGGCAGCCTGACAAATACCTGGTTGCTCAGCAGAGCCCTCTGTGAGACTCACTTATCGTTCTGCTTTAAAAGAGGGTAAAAATGAAGATTAAAAATTCATTGAAATATCCTTCTAGAGCTTAGCTAAAAGGCAAAGAAAGGTCTTTGTATCATAAATAAAACATCAGCAGATTCGGTACAGGGCAGTGAGCCTCTTTTATGATTATTATACCTAAACGATGCAGGAAAACAAGGCAACAAGATAAAAATATATGTCAAATCAATATTGTAGTCCCTAATGTATACTCTGACCCAACAGTCAAACTCTTTCAGTCATAGGCTTCTTTGTAGTTTAGCCTTTGAACCAGAAAAGTCTCAGAAAAGTCTATGTTAAAAATTCCAGTATAGTTGACACATGCTGCATACTTTAAACGGAAAAAAATTCTCCTCGTCTTTTGTATTACAAGCTCATGGTGTTAGTTTTTGGTCATCTACCATTGCTACTCCATTTATTTATTTCTGGGTAGCATGCTACCTCATGATTTTGAGGCTCAAAACAAATTATTTTTCTTGTGATATGTGAATCAGGAATTCTGGAAAATCTTGACTGGGTGACTTATTTCTGATTTGTGATGATGTCAGTTCATTATCTGGAGTCACGGAACTCTATTCCAAAAATAATTTCACTCAAATATCTGGTTCCTAGTTTTTCCTTAGTGTTTCATTCTTTCCACATGATGTTTTAATATCTCTAGTCTGTCTATGTGGTCAATCGCATGATAGTTGCCGGGTAGCTGGATTTCATATGCATTAGTTTGCTTTCGATAGAGCAATATTTCAATAACCCCAGAGGAAAGAGACAAGGTTTCTTGTAAACTAGACAGGAATGTCCCATGACATCATTCTTATCCATTCTATTAGTCAAGCAAATTACATCCCAGATTCAAGATGAGACTGAATAGCTTTTAATTTTGGATGAAGGACATAGTATGAACACACAGGGAAAGAAGGAATTAATGGTTGCCATGATGAACACATGAAAACATTTCAAGCTAAATCATAGCCAGATTTTCCTCCTAAAATGTTTCCTCTATAGCTTATACATTTTCAATTATTTTTGGCTTTTCCTTGGCTACCTTATATAAAGTATTGATATTTTTGTAAATTTTATACCATTATGTCATTTCAAGCATTTGAAATAATAAATTAAATATCAGGTTATATTTTCCAATAAACTTTCCTCAAAAGAAAATAATTTCAACAGTGATTTATTGTACATCTATCATGTAGCAAAGATTTTGCAGAAACTGGAGATAGCACAATTTCAAAAAGTACCCCTCTCTTAAAAATGAAATTGTAAAGAAGGCAATTAAAATTACAAATAAATAACATGACTGTGTTAGAAAATACTACAAATAAAAATAGATCCATTCTTTTTAAACCACAGGTTGAACTCTGTTACCACATGGCTAAAGTGACACAGCCAGAAGCCATCACAGAGACAGAGGAGAGATGGACTACTAGACCCTTAACCTGATAAACATCTAAGGCATGATTTGTTTTCTTCTAAGTCAGTGAAGGACATAAAAACTGTTTTTGGTAAAAAATGGTGACTTCTCACTTGGACCTACAGATACCCAACAAAAAGTAGAACAGATAAACAACAAAAAGTAGAACAAAGCTTGACCTTCACATTGTACCTATTTTTTGCTTTAAGCCTCATCAGGCCATTAGTTCTGCATATAGAGTTGTTGATCATTTTGAAAGTGTCTGTCTAAAACCTAGGAAAACAAGATTGATAAGCCCTAAATTTACCTAATTTATTTCATCCATTATCAAAACTGAGGACATCAATATAAGAGAAATGATAGGGATATTCAACCACCAATGAGAACCCAGAAGTCTCCAGTCATTGCCCTCGTCCTATGGCTATCTTGGATTCTACCAATCTTCTACAGGAGCAATCATGTCATGGAGACCACATCAAGAGATGAGGATTTTCCCCAGAACCATCTCCCAAAACCCTAACAGAAATAACAGCCAACCAGATTCTACTTCATCTCACTCTTTAAAAGTCTTACCCCATCCCTTTGTTATCAGGTCAGTCTGATCATCTACATTGGAGTTGTGCCCCTTTTAGATCCTCAAGCAAGTTCTTTCCCACTTTTCTCTTGTTCTCTAACTTTGTCTAATAAATATGTTTGTGATGTTCAATAATCCTTCCTAAAATGATTTTCTGGGATTATGAGTCAAGAACCTAGCAAGTTGAGATCTTTAACTACTATTTGAGAGGACCTCCATAGCCCCTATCAGGAGAAAACAGTATCAGTTTACCAATATCAATGCTGTCATCTTCTCCTATTTATCAATTAGCAAGTCACATTGCAATGTAATCAGTGTAATAAGATTATAAGACTTGGAAAATGATGCTTACTATTGTGATTACACAGACATATTTGAACATTTTATGATGCCTTGTCTCTAGGAAAATTTACTATACATGTTCTCTGATATGTATTTATCAATTTAGTGACCACATAGACTTTGAAGCTTTTCTGGAGTTTTTGGACCAAGGTAAAAAATAAACTAAAATTTTGAACCAGACTTTTCATGTGACTCAGTGCCATTTGTGGACTATGGGGGAAAAGAAAAAAGATTCACCAAGAAGCACACCCTCCCTGCGAACTAGCACCATGCACAGGCTGCCACCAGCAGAGGGACAGTCAGATCCCAGTCCCTTCCAACACACGAACTGAGAAGCAAGAAGAGCCAAACACACCCTGTCCCCCATAAGTGACTGACTCATCCAGAGAAAACACAGGCTACAATGATAGCTATTGAATTGAAATTCAATTTGATGCTTGTGGTGTTTTAGTGTTTCACTGATTTTCAGGTCTAGGGCCTGTGATCCAATCATCTATTCAGAGGATGACAGTACACAGTGTGGCATCTATGGGGATCTTCTGAGGGTGGTAGCCATTGTTGATTCCTTATTTTCTTGTTTTGAAGTCCTGTATCATTTGCATTGTTTTGTTAGTTTGGGTTTTATTCTGTGGTTTCTTTGTTTGTTTGATTTTGTTATATCTGTCTGATGGCATGGGCAGCTATTTCAAAGATACCAAGATATATTATAGTAGCCTTTTTAGATTTACTATTGTCTTGTTTCAAAGTCCTTTATTGCATTCATTATTTAGTTTTTATTGGTTCTATTCTGTTCTGTTTTGTTTGATTTTTACTGTGACTGAAGGTATCTGCAGCTGCTTTGAAGACAACAAGAGGCATTATGTAACTATTGTTCATTTCGTATTGTTTTGAAGTCCTGTGTCACTTACACTGGTTTGTTTTGACTGGTTTTATTCTGTTTTATTTTGCTTGGTTTTATCCTCTTTAAAAGAAAAAAGAAAAAAAAAAGAAACTGAACTTTAGTTCATTTGCTTTTGCATAATGTTTGCACAAAATTGTGTGTGTGCTATTAACTACTGTTTGGGAGGACTCCATAGCCCTCATCAAGAGACAAAGGCATCCGTTTACCAATATCAATGTCATCTTCTCCTATTTACCAGTTAACAAGTCACATGGTTAATGTAATGTGTATGTGTAGTCACAGTTAAAAAAAAGTTAATTTACTTAGTATCATTATGCACTTTATTGTACATGATGGTAATGAGGTTCTAGCTCAGTGAAATAGAAAATACTATAGGCTTAGGATGAGAGTCTACATATTTTCTTCATGTTAACTTAATGAGAAGGTGCAAAATGTCAATAATGCAGTTTTTTATTTGGTTGAGAATAATTATTTAAATCTAGTCTTAATTTTCTCCTTTATATGAAATTTTCCCAGTGGACTGTGTTTATCATATCTGCAATAACAGTTACATGAAACTGTTTATATCTTGTAATGCAGTCTAGGGATCTTGAAGAAAAACTTTTCTGAATTAGTATTTTTATAAACATGATTATAGTTTTATACAATTTAATAAGATTGATAAGCCCTAAAGTTACATAATCAAATTAATCAAACAACTCAAATGAAAATTTCTTATTTCTCTATTTTGTGACTATTAAAAGAAATATACTGTAGAAAATCTTTCATATAATAAAATGTTTTAGATATTAAGGACTGGGAAAGTAACTGTGAGAGAGTGTGCTTGCTTAAGTAGCACAGACCCTGAGATCAATACCTATTATTGAAAAATAAAAAAGTAACTAAATAAATAGTAGTAATGAGATTTAAAAATTATTTCCTAGGTGCCACTATTATGAAAACTTAGATGCCTACAAAGCCCCATCTTACTCTTGTTACATACTTGAATAGCACACTATTTTCCCAAGTTAGCACACTAAATATACAGGTTCTACAATCATCAGTTACTTTCTTTACTGAAAAATGATAGTTTTGCATTTCTAACATAAAATTCTCATTGTTTAGCCAGTTTGTAGAAATTAATGGCTGTTGAAATATTTATTTGTGTATGAACAAAGGAGAAAGTGAATAACCATTTTTAGCAAAGTATATGGCTGTGAAAATCTTCAAATGTCAAGCTGTGATTACTGAAATGGGGAGGTCACTGTGCATGTTGTGTAGAATTTATTTTGGTGCTATTAAACCCTTTACTGGACCTGGGATGTAGCTCAGCAGCACAGCACCTGCCTGGAAAGTGCAAAGTCCTGAGTTCAACTCCATTCACACACACACACACACACACACAAACACACAAAAGTTGTCAACTAAGTAATTATTCAATAAAGAGGAATGGAATATTCTCTTATTTCAAGCAGTTGCATAAAATCTTTGCAGAAGAGAACAAGAAAATCCTATGTTATTCTTTGACCTACTTTGTGCTTAATTTGATTTGTAATAGTTTTGTAGTCATGATAGAACAACGATTGAAATGTATCTTGATATGTGATATTACTCACAAACCAAGTTGTAAGCTAATTTCTGAATATTGTATCTAAATATCTCAATTTATTTGGACTTAAGAACTTTGACAGAAATCCTCTGATGTTCAGGTAGATGTTGTAATATTTTATGGCAAATGATAGTGTTAGTATTGCTAATACTAACACTAAATAATGTCAGTATAGGAACAACAAAACTGATTATTTTTTAAGAAAGTTTCAAACTGTAGATATTAGTGTTAATTATTAATCTTAGTCTTGAACATACCTATATGTATGTTCAAAGTATCACCAAAGCATCTACTTTCTATGTTCATAAAAATTTTTTTAAAATTTGTTTTCACCAATTTCTAGTTTAGCTAATATGCCAATATTAGCTAAATGTACATAGCTATATGTATAATTTTTCAAACAATTTTGAAGTGAGTTTTTATTTACTAACAATATTTCACCAAAGAAACTGTAAAGTAGAAATTATAAAATTGAAGAAAATCTTGTAGTTTTCAACAGCGTATTCTGAAATTAGCAAGAAAATATACAAAAGCATTACGTTTAGAAATCATTCCCCTTACCCTTGAATTATGTCTATAAGCATCACAAAACTTGATTTTATCATCTACTATTATCGGTTCTGATTTATAAGCTCACATTAATGTATCAAACAATGTATTTATTATTTTATTAAATGAAATAATATAAAGTAGAATTTTGGAAATGCAACTATAAAGTATTATATAAAGAAACAAATAAAACAGTTCATTTTTCTGTATTTATCTTTTTGATAGTAAATAGCAAGTCCTCCTTCAAGTAATAGCTTATACATAAATTAGCAAAAATTTATAGACTTGAAACACTGGAAAATTAAAATATAACTAATCGCACATGGATAAGTAGCTGCTTGGTCAATTTAGATATACTGTTTCTGCCTATTCCAATGCAAAAAATCTTCCATATTCAAGATTACAGATTTTTGTTAATTTCCTGTCAGCTGTATAATATTATATAATAGTTACATAGAATTTAAATAAAAAGAATTCTGTTCTTTCCATGAAATTTTAGAAGTTATGTTAACTTTTTCTAATGAATAAGGATGAAAGGTAGGTAAAATACAATGCAAATAATTTTATATGATCCTTTATATTGCACTAATTTTTTCCAGGAAAGAAATACAGTGAATTCATGCTTATATAATTTCATTGTGGAAAATTAAGCAGTCTATTTTCAGAAATTAGATGCAGAAATCTCCCAATTATGAGTAAACGTGACCTTTGGGAGGAACTTCATTTGTTCTGTTATCCTATTATCTGTTGAGTTATTTGTAAAAAAACACTAGTGAAAAGCAACTGCACTTTAATGCCTAGTTCATAAGTTTTTGAGAATTTGGAGGAGAAACATTGAATTATTGCAAGGCACTTTTTTCAATATTTATACCAATTCAGTGTGTGTCAAAATACAATTGTTTTATTTAATAGAAATTATCAATGTGAATATAGAAAAAGGTTATAATCATAATAATACACAATGAGATGTGAGCATATTGCTATTGGAAGAGGACTGGAAAATGATTGTTAACATGAATAATAGGGTGACAAATGAAAATAGCAATGTCTTTCAATACATTCATTGTTATTTTATTTACAACCGATGCTGCTCATTAATTATACCCAAGCACAATATTCGAGAAAAGTTTTAATGTCTAGAGCCAGGAATCCTATTTTTTTACTGATTAAAATACTAACTTGATAAGCCAGTGCAAATTCAAACTGTTTAATAATACAAAAATATTGATACATTGGACAATAAATGACAATGTTAATTTTTGTAAGGCATTAACAAAAAATGTGAAAACCTGAAACAGGATATTTAAAAGAACTTAATGAAATGCTACTTACAAAACATAGACCTATATCCTACTGGTTCACAAAACCTTGCAAATTGTCAGCACCCTATTAAGGGAGCGTGCAGGATGGTGGAATGGGTTTGGTTCTATGATCAAGTACAATTTAGGAATGATGAGTATTCCTTATCGTACTTCTACAGTAAAGACGGTAAGCAATACAAAAAGAAGAGCTGTTGAATGTGTTTAAATACAAAATCTGTAAACTACATCTGATCTTAAATCAATGACTTTTTTTGGTGTGTGTGTGCTGGGAATCAAATTCACAACCTTGTGTTGCCAGGAAGGCACTTAACACCTGCTGAGCTATATCCCAGTCCCTACATCTAATCTTAGAACCATATTTTTCTCTTAACACTTTCTTTAAACAGAGCAGAGAGTTTATGCAAAAAATTGCATGTAATAGTTAAACCTCCCATCAAGTTTTCCATAGATATATTATACCTATTGGTGGATTCAAAGTTTAAAGACATGCATCATTATCTGGCAATTCATACTATTTTAAAAACGGTTGGATTTCAATATTGTATTAAAAATCTTATTTTTAGTTTAATCTTTTTAATTTAATGTGTATATTAGTATATATATATACAGATAAAGTGACTTTATTACACTAATAGGGAGGGGTCATATCATTTTCATTCATTTTATGTGATGAAGTTATATTTATATTTATAGTTATAGTTATATTTTGATACTATCACTAAAATTACCTCAATGAAATCAGTAAGTCAATATCCTGGAAGTATTTTTGCTTTAAAGATACCTACAGAACTATTCTCTTTTTCGCAGAGGATTTTTAAAAATCTGATTCCTGTATTTCAAAGTAGCATAAACCATAAAAGAATTTCAGTTTAAAATATTAATGTTTTTATTTTGATAATATCATCTCTACTGTTAACTGAAAACAATTGCAGAAGCCTATCAAAATGCTGCTTTGTCTAACCATGCTTGATCACTAACACACAGAAGCAGGCAGGCAGTAGAGAAAAAGACAGAGCTACTTATGTATGCAGCAGAATAACATCACATTGAATTGAGGAACTAGTCTCTTGGGACCAATTTTATGCCTTCCTCTACAGCTGTATGGAGCCACTTTGGAACATAATATATTCTTTTGAAGTCAATGATCCCTGAGGGTTCAAAGCAAGATAAGAATTTGGTTCTTGAAAGAGTGGATGTATTGTGTAGAATAGTCTTTAATTCTAAGCCTCACTGAGCACATGCATTTACCCACATACATACAAGATGAAGAGAAAGCAGAAGTAAATCACAAGAGAATGCTTAAAATGATTAGGGTGCACAATATTGATCTGACATGCAAGAAACAAACACAAGCTTATGCACCTTTTGTACTGGGGTGAAGTTTTGGAGTTATGTTTATTTATTGATGCTTACTTAAAAGGGAGAGTAATAATAAGAGGGAAATAAAAGAAAAATGATTAAGTGCCCAAGGGGTAGGTCCACAGAAAAGAGGATCAAGCTTAAGAAGGAAAGCATTACTGGTTTATTTCTGAAAATTTATTTCATAGTGTTCTATATGGAAGAAATTTCTAAATGTGAATTAAATTTTTAACTCAAGCTGAAGGCAATTCACTCAAGAACAGTGTTTTATGTTCTGTTTAGAGGTGTGTGTATGTGTGTGTGTTTGTGTGCATATTCAACTTCTTGGGTAGAATTTCCACTGTTCATCTTTTTAACATATCAAATACCAAGGAGAATTATATACCTAATTGATACAGTTAAATAGTAAAAAATATCAATTACTAATAACTGTAGTGACTTATTTATTTGCCTCTTTTTGTTCACTTTCAATTCATACAGAATGTAACCTCCAAAATCAGTTTAGCGTATGCTAATTGTACCTGGCTTCAGTTTAATAAGGTTTGAAAGGCTATGCTGACATCTTTACTTATTACTAACACCTAGTTTGAAGCCTAATGGCATACTAATAAAGAGGGTTCTAATTATTCTTTATAATTGGAACATGGTTGAAATTCAAAGTAACTGTTAGAAATAATGCTTATGAAACAAGAACCACTGGATAAAAATATAAAAGGAAAATAACTTACTCTTGTCAGTGATTTCTGAATTAGAAAGAGACAAGAGTAGAGACATTTGATCAAGGGAAGTTCATATACATATTCATCCATTGGTGAAAGCTGATTAAAAACCTAAAGTTTAATTTGAAAACAATGTTACAGTAATTTAACACTATACACCCTGTGCTCTTGTGTTGCAAGTGTAAGGAATTTTATGTCCATAAAAAAATATTGTGAGAGTTTGAGCACTTTCTGACGAGAAAGGCAGCAGGTATGATTGCACCGTTGTGTATAGCTTGGGCTAATTCCAATATCTGGAACATTGCTGGCATGATCAAAGAGTTTGGTTGAATTTCAGGTAGAATGCTTTGGCATTTCCATTGCAAGGCCTAAACTATTGGCTTGAAGACTTTGATACTCTATTTCCAGATGTAAAAATAAGACAAATTATAGATTCACTAACTCTTTTCTAGGTGCCGTATAGTTACTTTTACTCTTTTCCAATTGTTCCCAAGAAGGCTGTCTTTTAACTTTGTTCAATTGAGTTCTATCTTCCTTCATTGCTTTCTTCGCTATACTGACTTGAAGAACTTCTTGGACTCCAAAGCATATTTGTATAGCAAAAATTTGTGATTGTTTCTAATTTCGTTTCTACATATAGACCATTGTCATAATCCAAGAACAAAGCATATATATACATAATGTATTTAATACATTGTGTTTCATTATAGAATATATAATACATAATGTATATAGTATATATTATATTGTATGTAATATAATATATAATTGATATATTACACAATTATATTTATTATATATAATAAATATATATCTATTTAATGTTGAATTAAATTTTAGTGCACTGTCACATTTTGAAGCAATTTAAAGTTTTCAGTGGACTCCAACTCACAATACAGAGTATAAGTAGATCTGGAAAGGACTTCTTAAAATATTTGATCTCAAAACAAACACGAGAACATTACCCATAAGGGAGCACACAATAGTTTATACTGAAAGTAAAAGCAAATACAAACAAAATCATACTACTCTATCATTCTATTTGGTTTAGCAGAAATAAATAATAAAATGAGACAAAGGAAATGGAAAAGTGCATATATCTAACTACCGTAGGACTAGCGATACTCTACATAGAGAATTGCAAATTGAAACCACTTCTTCCCACCAAAGGAGATGGGAGAAAGTTTTGATTTATTATTTAAAAGGTAGAAATATTGATGAAACAGGAATCAGAAAACAGCATGATAGCATCAAGGAATAGAAGGGAATATAAATTTTTTTCAAATTGAATCCGTTTTTATATAGATATTGCATTAAAGATTCAGAAATCTAAAGCTTATTATCTCAAACTAAAATTCCATGTGAAACTATATCTTTGCAAATATCCTAATTTCATCTTAAATGGGAGTGCCTCACAATCATATTATCACTCTCCCTCTAGCTTATCCCTCCTCATCCCACCTATGACTATCACATCCAAATTCCAGAAATATTAAGATACTAGCTGTGCTTGAAATCACCAGACAAGTTTCTTGTCACATCCTGCACCTCTGCATGTGATTAGACATCTTTTCCCTCTAACCATCCTATTCAAGTGGATAGTGCTTTTTCTTCTCTTTCAATTCAAACTTGATAGATTGTTGATAGTTTTAGGTTTTGAATGCTGGACTCTATAACTATTCATAATATACCATCCTATGCTTAACTCCATTACATTCTGTTTTGAAAATACCTTTCAGTCTTCTTTCTTTAGAAGCGATTCACTGTGATATGTGTAGGTGCTAGTAAGGAGCCTAATAGATGATATAACTCAGTTAATGTTTTTGACCACATAGGAATCAAATAAGTTAGTGAATCACTAAAAATTGTTTAGCAGGATTTTGGGAGACCTTTATATAAACCAAATTTTAGGTGACGTCTCGTTGTAGATAAACAACTGTAGTAACATCATGTCAATATTTTCTATTCAGTACTCCACTGACACCAGGATTTTGCTTATAATTTTTATGTATTTTCATTGCTTTTTCTTCCTTTTTGCCAATTTCATTATCTGAGTTGTTCCATGGATTATCAAACACATACACACACACAGAGACAGAAAGACAGAGAGAGACAGATAGAGAGAGATCTAAGATAATTCTATTATTTTTATATTTTTATTTGTAATATGTTCAATTTGATAGATTTTCCTTAGGACAAAATATCAAAGTTCAAATACTCTATGAAGCAAATATATAAATTACTAAAGGTGGAAAATTAAAAAGGCATATGCAAACTTTATTTTTTCAAGCCCCCTCTAATAAAAGCAAAACATAGAAAAAAGAACAAATATTTGCTTAGCTCTGGTAGATAATCAGAAAATATCATATCTATGACAGATAGAAGCAATGTCTCTGATGTCTTGGAGACTAATCTTTTTTAACATTTCTGATGAGGTTTTCCTATGTGGTAAACACTAAAGAATTTAAGTGAAACTAAGAAGCAATAAACAAATATATAACTATGAATTTAAAGGTGTACCTTTTTATTTAAGTAGCATTGGATTATTTCTGCTTGCCTTTCTAGATTCACTACCTATACATGTATCCTCTCCTGTGCATTTCTCACAGTAGTACAATCTAATAGGACAACAAATTTGTCCTACAGGCTATAGATGTCAATTTTTGGGGGGGTGTATAAAGGAAAGGAGAAAGACAGTGAACAAAAAATTTTTTGTTTTTATAAATGCAGTAATTATTTAAATTTTTAAACATAAAATAATATGTGAAGACTGTAAATGAAAAAGTTTAGAAGGCATATGCAGCTATAATATTAAAATTAAAGCATTCATATTACAGTTTTATCAAAAAATTATAGTTAGATAATATCCTCAAGGCATTATTTTATTAGGTGAAAATGCAGATCACAATGACTTATATTAGGAGACATTATATACCATAAACATTTTCATCTTTTATAGTACTGGCAAGAATTTATTGCTTTTGTTTTATTTCATCTTTTTTCTTCTCACTATTTAAAACCTTTTGAGAGAGGAATCATGTCATATCTACATTTAATTGTACCATTTCTCCATCTAATCATTGTTAACATATGACATACACTTAGAAATTCTTGCTGAATAAAATTCAAAGTGTTGGGGCTGAGTGGAATAGATATCAACCATGTTTCTTTCTGGTAAAAAAAAATTGTTCAGTTTATCCAGGTATTGATATTTTCAGAGAGACTGAAATTAAGGACAGTGGAATAATTGATCTCTTGGAGGAAATTCCAAGGTATCCCAGACTTCAGGCTGTAACATAGATACTGCTGGCTTTTTTTTTTTTTTTAGCTAGAACAATAGTGAGGATCAGAAGAAAAGAACAGAGCTTAATGATTTGAAAATTTTCCAATTTTTCATTAAAAAAGGTACTGGAAAAGTGAGTCTGAGGTTGCTGAAAAGGTTAGCATTAAAAAGAAACCAATATTTTGCATTTTACCAGTAAGAAAGATTGTTTTAAGGCTCTCAGGAATTAGCAAGATACCATCCATCACAGTATAAATGGCACAAAACTGTAAGCATTTCATTTGAGAAGATAGCCTCCTGCTCCCCTGCTACAGAATGACTGCCTGGGGAATGGTTCCTTGGGATATAACTCACAGTGCTCAGTCATTCAGGGACACAGTGACTTCTGCAGTTATGGTGCAAGGTGGGCAGATTTCTGCTAGAGCTGACAGCGGTGTGTGGCACCATCCAACTTGCGCTGGATTCTTAGGCACCCAAAGTTCAAGAGGTATCTCAGGCTTGTGCTGGTTTCTCAGGAATCCAAAATGAGAAGCTTATATTTATTTTTGAAAAGAAAATTGAGGAGGTCAGGCAGAGTGTCCCCTCCAGAGGAGAGAGCAGTGAAGCTGTGAAATAGAAATCACAAATGCATTGCAGCCCTCAGGAAGTTAGAGATGCTAGGAATATGGATTGTCCACTGAGGAAGCAGGCATTGAGTGATGCCAGTCCAATAGAAAAGCCCTGTGTTTGGCAACTGGTGCTAACACAGGATCGAGGTCGCCCAAACAATTTGATGCTTACATCTCACCAAAAATTGCCCCAGATGCTGGGTATGCATTACGGAATTTAATATTTTTCCTGTTGTGTTTCAGTTTTGATTTGGTTTAATTTTTTTCTATCCTACTATTTCTCGCTTCAGCAATAGGCATTGCATGTTGGGATTTAATTTTAATCTATGATTTTTACAGGGGCTTCCAGCAAAGAGCTTACCTTGAATTTCAGAAAGACTATGAAGTTGGACCTTTCAGCAATGTTAGAATTGTTGAGAGTGGTAACTCTTGGAGGCGAACAAATGCATTTTGATTATTGGAATGGACATTGGCCTTTGGGGGAATTAGGAGCAAAATATTATGGTTTAGATTTAAAATATCCCCCCAAAAAGGTCACTTATTTAGAAAATAATTGGATCATGAGGGAACTATACTCAGCAGTGGAATCATCCATTGTTAAATTCAGTAGCTGATATGTTATTAGGAGGCAGGCCCTAGTTGGAGATAGGTCACTATGGATGAGTTGAAATGGTGTATTCTTCTCTACAGCTCTTTGCTTCCCTCTCCACCTCATGGCCACAGTGAAGTTCATGACTTTTGTCTACCAGCTTCTTCCACAGTGATGTTTCTGCCACAGACCCAGTAAAACACAGACTGAAACTGTGAGCCAACATAAAATTCTCTTTCTTTAGGCTGCAAGAGTTCAGCATCATGCCCTGGCAATCTAGGTAAATGTGAGTGAGACATATTTTAGAAACCATGAAGTTCATCAAGTTATACTGTACCACTGAGTAAAGCAATTTAACACAAAATGAACAGTGTTTCGTGATGTGAAGGTAACTGTGGTCTTTTTATTTTTTTCTCATAAATACAGTAACATTTCTGGGCTAATCTCAGGCTCAAGATTCTTATAATAATCATATAAATCTATCTACCTCCAGTAGTTAAGTGTGTTCATGACATGATCTACAGCCACTATCCAGGTGTGGAATGGTAAATACACATAAACATTGATCTCAGACACTAAAGGCAATTAAAATTACTCTCTACACTGCATTTAAATGAAATGCAGGAAATCGTCATCTTCAATCAAATCAAGTCTTTATGTATTTCTGGCTCTTCCTTTTAAATATCAGTATTAATATTTTTAGAAAACATGATTTGTCACTATTAAGAATGAATTCAATGTAACTTTTGAGGAATTTTTTGGAAGAAGTGTCAAACACAATAAGGAACTGAAAGAAAATTTCCCTGCCAGAAAGTGTCAGTTACTTTGCACAGTTTAAACCATAATAGCTGTAAATGTGTATGTCTAGCTTTAAAACTAATAACTACAGTACATAACTTAAACTGTTTTAGTGTAGAGATAGTTGGAAGGAGAAATCTCAAAGTTCTCCAAGTAGAAGCAATACTGAAAATTTTTCTTGAATCTTTTTAAAATCTTATTTTCTCCTGAATTTACTAAGATATATTTTTAATTAGTCAAGTTTATTGGTACATATTTTAGTTATATATTCATATAGGAAACTTGTACTTCTACATGATAAAGTTTGATACTTTTTTCCCACTCCCCGACTCTCCCTTCAAAACTTCTTCCCCTCTTTATTTGCAAAGGCTTTGTTTCAATTTTTTCTTTTTTTCTCATCACATATTTTCCCTTTTCCCTTAGTTCCTCTCCCCCTCCAACCTCCCTAGTCCTCCTCCCCATTTGAAGATTTTCTTCATATTTCACAATATCTATTATGCATTTTGGTCCTTACTTACACTTTTAGTTTCTTAAACCGGAAAAACAATGCAATATTTACATGTGTGCTTCATTTATTTCACTTAAGAGAATGGCCTCAAGGTGCATTCATTTAGCTAAAAAAAAATCTTGAACTTATTCTTTACTGCAGAGAAGTATTCTATTGTGTAGAAAAAGACACATCATCCTTATCCATTCATCAGTTCATGGGAATTTGGGATGTTTCCAAGATTTAGCTATGGCAAACTGTGCTGCTATAAACACAGGTGTGTATATAATGTTGTGGCATGATGCTTTTAATTCTTTTAGGAAGATACCAAGAAGAGGAACAACTGGGTTAAATGAAACCTCATTTTTTAGAGGAATGTCCATACTGATTTCCACAATGGTTGCTCCAGTCTACTGTCCCACTAACAGTGGAGAAGGTTTACTTTTTCCTCCCAGAGCCCTTCGTGCATTTGATACTGATTGACTTTTTGATAACAGCAATTCTTTCTGGAGTGAGATAGAATCTCAGTGTTCTTTAATTTGCATTTCTTAAATGACCAATGATCTTAAATATATTTTCATATATTTATTTTCCATTTCCACTTCTTCCTTTGAGAAATGTCTATTTCAGATGCCTAATTTTTGACTGGGTCTTTAAATTTGAAGGGTCTGATTTTTTTGGAGTTCTTTATATATTCTAGATAATAGTCTTTTATCTGAGGAACAACTGGCAAAGAATTTTTCCCACAACTGCATGCTCTCTTTGCTCTGTTGATATTTTCTTTTGCTGTGCAAAAGTTTTTTAATCGGATGAGATCCCAGTTGATGACTCATTGTGATAGTTCCTGTGTGATCAAGTTTTGCTCATAAAAATTTTTCCCACACCAATGTCTTCAAAACATTCTATCTATCCTATTCTATCTTCTAGTATGTTTAGTGTTTCTGTTTTAAGATTTAGAAATTTGACCCATTTTGATTTTAGTTTACCATGTGGTAAGAGACATGGGTCTGGTTTTAATCTTTGGCATGTGGAGAGACAATTATTTTGGCACCATTTATTAAAGGGCTTTCTTCCAGGAAACACATTTTGTCGAAGATAAGGTGGCTAAGTGTGTCTGGAGTTGTTTCTGCATATTCTAATGTATTTCATTGTTCCTTGAGTATATTTTTTGTCAGTACCATGAAGTTTTTATAACAGGTGCTTTGTAGTATAATTTCAAGGCAGGGTTTCAGATCCTCCCCTTCTTGCCTTGGCTTTGTTGCCCAGAATTGTCTTGCTATGTCTCTTAGGGCTCCAAATGATTTTTCAAATTTTTTTCTCTAATTTTGTGAGATAAGCTGTTGAAATTTTGATCAGGATTCCCTTAAATCTGCATAGCAACTTTGGAAGCATAGCCATTTTTCATTATATTCTTTCTTCTTACCCAAGAACAAGGGACATCTTTCCATTTTCTGATATCCTGTTCATTCTCCTTTTTAAAAGTACTATAGTTTTCAATGTAGAGGTTTTTAACTTCCTTTATTAGATTGATTTTCAAGAGTTTCTTTCTTTTTCTTTTTCTTTTTTTTTTTTGAAGGCTATTGTGAATAGTTCTGTTCCCCTAATTTCTCTCTCAGGATGTTTGGAAGTTAGAATGGCTATTAATTTTTGAATGCTGATGTTGTATCCAGTTACACTATTGAGTTTAGTTATTAAATCTAAAAGTCTTTGGGGGAGATTTTGGGGCATTCAATGTACAGTATTGTGTCATCAGCAATTAATAATGACTTAATTTCTGCTTTTCTATAGTTATTTCTCTTGTTTCTTTCTCCTGCCTCATTGCACTGGCTAATATTTCCAGAGCTATATTGAGTGAGAGTGGTGACAGTGGACTCCTTGTCTTGTTCCTGATTTTACAGTGAAAACTTTCAGTTATTGTCCATTTAGTGTGATGTTGCCTGTTGGTTTGTCAAAAATGGCTTTTTTTCAGATTGAAAGAAGGACTTTCTTTTCCAACTTTTTGTGGTACTTTTTTTATGAATGAAGTTTGTATTTTGCTCTGCATCTATTTAGATGATCATGGCTTTTGTCCTTACTCTTTAATATGTTGTGTTATACTTATTAATTTGCATTTGTTAAACCATCCTTACATCTTAGGATGAATCCTACCTGGTCACAGTGTATGATCTTCTTGATGATCTGCTGCATTGTTTGTCAGTATCTTATTGAGAATATTTGTGTCTATGTTCATTAGGGAGATTGGCCTGTAGTTCTCTTTATTGATTGGGTCCTTCTCTAGTTTTGCTATTAGGGTAATGCTTGCTTCCAGGAATGAATTTGGGAGTAATGCTTTCCTTTCAATTTCATTAGACAATTTGAGAGATAGCAGCATTAGATGTTTTTCTACATTTTCTATAGAATTTAGCAATGAATCCTTTAGGGCCTAGGTCTTTCTTCATTGGTAGGTTTTAATTACATCTTCAAGTTCACTGACTGATATTGGTTTATTTAGAATTTTGATATCTTCTTGGTTTAGCTTCTCAATTCATATATAACTAGAAATATGTCCATTTCTTCAGCATTTTCCATCTTATTAGAATACAAATTCTTGAAGTGGGTATAGATGATCTTCAGGATTTCTGAACTTTTTGTTGTGATTTTACCTTTTTCACTCCTAATTAGATGGATTTGAGTCTTTTCTTTCCTTTTCTGATAAGACTGGCTAAGGATTTGTCAATTTTGTTTATTCTTTCCAAGAACCAAATTTTGATTAATTGATTTTTTGTATGTTTTCTTAGCCTCTATTGTAATAATTTTTACTCTGACCTTAATAATTTCCTCCCTCATATGAATTTTGCGTTTGACTTGCTCCTCTTCTAGAAGCTTGAATTTCAACATTAAGTTTTTCATTTAAGGTAGCTCTGTTTTCCTCATATGAGAATTCACTGCTTTAAATTTCTCTTAGAGGACTGCTTTCATTGTGTTTCATAAATTTTGGTATATAATACTGGCATTATTGTTTACTTGCATAAACATTCTAATTTCATCTTTAATTTTGTCTGTGACCCATTGGTTGTTCAGGAGGGTGTTATTTAACTTACACATACTATGAAGTTCTTATGGCTTCTTTTGCTTTTGCTTTTCAATTTCATTACACTATGATCTGATAATATGCATGAGATTATTTCAGTTCCTTTGCATTTACTTACTTATGAAATGGATTTGTGGTTATATAACAAAATCCAAAGTGAACCAGAAAATTGTAAGCAATTAGTCCTTAATATGGTATTTTTATACTCAGAGGAGGAAATTCCAAAAGGATTAGGGGAAAAAATACAGAAATAGAAGAAAAGGAAAGATTAGGAGCATGGCCAGGGAATAAAGGAGGGTCATGCAAACTTTGGGAAACTGATTCTGAAGACAGGAAGGAAAGAACAAAGGAAGAAATAAAAAAAAAACACAACAGAACAATAACAACAAAAAAGAACTAGGAATTATGCTCACACTCATATAAAATCAAGAACAAACAATGAAGAAAAATGAACAAACAAAACACAAGAGAAAAAGAAAAAGAAGAAAAGAAAAGATGAAAGAAAAAAAAAAAAGAAGTGTACACTCTTAAGGGGTGTATCTACTGCCACTGGTAGACAATGTGGAGAGACAGAGTCCAGATCCACGTGCATCAGTCCCAGCAAGCCAGCAGCAGCTCCAGCAGAGTAATCAGTAGTACCAGCGAGCCTCTATTTCCATTTAAGTTCCAGTTAGCCTCAGGCTGTGAGGCTGCAACCAGATCTGTCCAGCTCACAGAAATCCCCAGTGACCTTATAGTCTTGAATTGGACTGTCAGCCACTGGGTGGATTCAGCAGCTACTCTGAGACCCTAGCTTAGTTGACGTCTTTCCTAGATGGCTCCTGGCCAATTGCTCTCTCTTCTAAGACATCCCATCAGGAACAACTTATCACCATCCACTGCGGTCCACTGCAGTCTACCACTCTCATCCACTGCTCTGCTTCTCCTTGGAGGCTTCTGAGGTTGTCGTCAGTCACTGGGCATCCTAAGTTTCAAAGAGCTCCTTCCATGCAGTAGGTCCATGATCAGGGAGAAAGCACCACATGTTTCCTCCTTCTTCTTCTTTGTTGAAGACTCTCTCTTTGCTCTTCCTGTGGGCTTCAGTTCTCACTTCAGATACTTCCTAGGTCTTGAGGACCCACTCTCCTCCTTCTCTTCTAAACCTTATGTTACTCATTCCAGTGACTGGACACCAAATCTCAGACAGGCTCTGCAATCTTCCTAGAACAAGATGTACCTTTTTAATTTATTTATATTGAGACAATAATATTGTCAATGAAATAATTAGTTGAAATGATAGACTTTGAATGTGGATACACCTGGACAGTTGTTTCATTGTATCTTCACATTCATGTCCTCTGTCAGTACTGTTTCAGAGTGATAGTTGTCAATTAGAGGAAATGGCATTATATTAACATCTTATGCTGATTGGAAACTTATTTGTCTGCATTGGATTTGGGGCATTTTTGGAAATGACAGCCTTTTCTCACTTGGATACCATAGAAGTTCTAAAGTCATGGTAATTTATGTCTGCTTTTCACTTAGATTAACCCATCAGTACCTTCTCAACTGGAGTTGGAATCAAAGAATGTATGAAAATACCTGAAGGTTTATCTTGTACCAAACACCTTTCTTGGCAAGTGGCCTCAATTTTTCTTACTTCTATACCTTAGAGTAGAACCTTCAGACCAAATTATTTAGTAGCAATAATCCCTAGTTTTCTGTCTCCAGATTAATTCAAGTTGTCTGTATTGTGTTTCACCTTGTGGCTAGTAGTTTTAGTACTATATATTTCTCAATAAAAACCCTCACGTGAATCTAAATTTCCCCATACATTTCTGAATACTTTGAATCAAATAATTGAATACAGTTTATGGTGAGATTAGCACTTCAGTTAGAATTTAACTTAACAGTAGTAAACTAACTTCTAATGTTTCCTTCTTCACAAAGGTGCACTAGACTAACAGACATTTATGGCCAAAACTAATTTAATATACTTACCAGTATTTCAATTGTTGTCCTGTCAATTAATTATAATTGCAAAATTGTATACTGGCTTCCTTTTAGATATGACTTGTTTAACACAAGTAATATGAGCTCCAGTGGCACAGTTAGTGTGCAGTACTTATATATTACAAGTAACCTTTTTTTTTTTCCGCACCAGGGATCGAGGTCGCAACCTTGTGCTTGCCAAGCAGGTGCTTAGGCCACTGAGCTAAACCCCCAGCCCTTACAAGTAGCATTTTAATTTTTGTCATTCCTTAAATCTTTATTATAGTGCATGGCACTCAGCAGGAACTTAGTAGAAGAACTAATGAAATTTATGTAATGCTAATATTAAGAAAGCTATTTGCACTTTTTGTAAAGTCAATGTCCTACAATGTGCAGGTTACACTTTACAGTTCTTCATATAAAATCAATGCCATTCAATCCTCGAGGGATGAAGAATTCAAGCTAAATCAATTGCCTAAACATACAGCTTACATTTTTATTTTGTTATTCTGTTTTAATCTTAATGTTTGTAATTTCATGTTCATTAAATTTGATACATATTAATTTTTTAATTTACTTATTTTGCAAGTTAAAGTATGGTACTAAAATCTATTCTTACTTTATATAAAAAAACTACTTTAATGTCCTTAAGATTTCCACTTTTCCTTTTTAAATGACATATGAGCTCAAAATAAATATAAAAATTGTAAAACTGCTACAAAATGCATTGGGGCTCACAAGTATTATACAGTTTTAAAAATATTTGAGTAAGTAATATTTATGATCCAAAAGATATAGATAAACAATTAGGAAAAATGAATAGCCCAAGTAGAATGGTGATAGTGTTTAACATAATAATTGGTACCAGATACTTTTGATGGCATTTATTTAATTCTGAAATGCAAAGATGTATACCGGGCCAGAAAAATTAAAAACAAAAAAAAAAAACCTCAAAGAAGAATAATGAAGAAAATGAGGAAATATGCTAAATAGAAAATAAAATAATGGCAATAAAGCCATGCAAATCAGCAAATACAACAACATTCAGTATTAATATCTTATGTCAGAAAAATCAAAGAATCTCAGTGAGATAAAACTAAAAGCAAAATCCAACTTTATGCTATGTAACATACATGTAATCAAGGTAAAATGATTAATAAAACAGAAAAAGGGATGAAATAAAATGCAATTAGCAAACACTGTAATTGTGAAATGAGAGACAATAATTCTTTTTAATAAATGTAAGTTAACAAGATAAGCATCATATGAGACAATACTATGTCATATTGGAAATGAGTATAACTTGCCAAGAAGATATGCAATAATGAGTTAATACACCTCTACCATCACTTTAAAAATATATACACTGAATACTAAGACAATTATAGAAATAAGATAAAAGTGAATAACATTATTTGAAAGCAAGAAAAGACCTATTTTGCAAAACATATGACATAGGTAAAGAGTAACAAAATGATAATTGTAAAGATTGATTCATTGTATCAATTTGAAAGGTTTAGAACCTTAACTAAGTAACTCAGCAGTTCTATATCCTGGGGTCCTTAGAGGACATGCCCTAAGGTCAGTATTTACACTCTAGGATTTTGCAATGGTTGATTCATTGTGTCAATTTGAGAAGTTTAACAGTTTAACTAAATAGAATATTATTCTTCTATAAAAAAGGATAAGAAAAGGATAATCTTGAGGCTTTTATAGGCAAATGGAAGCAACTTGAGACCATACTGATAAGTGAAATAAATCAAACTCACATTTATAAATATCATATTGTCTCCCTAGTGTAAAAAAATAATGAAAATAAAAAACTGAAAGAGTAATAACATCCAAAATGTACCATGGATATTGTAATAATGAAAGGGAAAGAAAGTGCTCAAAAGGAAAGAACAACTGGGATAGGGGAAAGGAGAAAAAGAAGAAAAGATTATATGTATGTAGAGATATATATACATATATATATATATATCTGTATGTACATATATGTATGCGATAGATAACTATACTACTAATCTCTGTAAGTTCATCAAAAATAACAGTTTATGCTGTCATTGTTTGATTGTTTGATCATTTTTTATACCTAGATCTTGTAACCTGAACAATTACTTCCAAGATAACAATATGCAATACATTAACTAGTATTAATTTCCTACTTTTTTTTTAATTCTGTATCATTTCTATCCTTCTTTTCTGTTTTGTTTTTCAAAATAAAAAAAAGTTTAAGTGACTCAGCAGGGGTCCAGGCTCCTCACTTTGTAAACAACCTGAGTCTGTGCAACAGGAAGACACAGAGATGGTGTTAGTGCCAAACCCTCTCCAGGGTGTGTAGCCTGCTTTCAATATAAGGGAGGAAAAGAGCTCTGTTCTTCCCACCTCTTTTGCTCTTGTTGCTTTTGCTGTCTTCCACCACCTTAAACAGTTGCCCCTGTGCCATGCCTCCCTGCCTTGGAGCCAGTTGAAACCTTCACAAACTGTGAGATAAATAATCCTTTCTTCCTTTAACTTTGGTTTTTGGGTATTTAGTCCCAGAAATGAGAGAAAACTAACTAACACAATGTAATACAGATTATTACAGGCTCATTAAACTTATTTTCAGTTGATCTTGGACATTGAGCTGTTCTGCATGTTGTAGCTTCCCCTAGGTGTCAGCGTCACTAACTAAATTCTAAGTGATAATATATAGATAAGAGTGGGATGAGCACCTTCTAATCCTGATTCAATCAAAACTGCAGGTCAGCTCTGCACATATTGCTTTGCTTTAACTTCTGATCAAATTTAAAGAATGCAGTAGAACATTCTGAGATGCTTATGCATCACTATTAATTGAAATGTAATGCGACAGAAAAAACACTCAATCTGTACTTGCATTTCATCAAACTTACACTTGAAAAGGCAAATTAACATACCCAAGTTGTTCTGCACATACTTAAAGATTTTACAACAAATGAATCTAATAAGAAAGAATTGCTTTCCTTTTAATATTCACTTCTGCATCAACCAAGCTGACTCATCTTTTTTAGAAGAATCAATTTGACTTTTAAGCAATAGTCCATTTGTTTCAAAATTATGTCTGCCCACGTTAAAGAAATTTACCATCTCTTGTATCAACTTTTTATTATTAACTCAAATTCAATAAATATTGCATAAAGTGGGAAGCAACCTAAGTTTATTAATGTTGAAAATATTTATCAAACTTTTTTAGTGTTTGCAATAAGATTGTAAATTGTAATTAATATCTAATATCACCTGCATAAAGATTAATGCTAGAATATGTGTACTATTATTATTAATTGAATCAGTTGATATTTTATGTTACCAGAGAGATTTTTATTCCATAAAGAGTTGATTCTTGAGGATATTTCATTTTTTATAATTTTGTGTTTATAATAGGCAAAAGTTATTTCTTCATAATTTTTCTTTTTTTCTTCATAACTTCTTAACACAACTTCCATAACTGATAAAATAATGTATTTTAATATCTCTTTACTTAAAATCATTTTATCTTTCATGCATGAATCCAAAAGTAGGAGCATGATAGTTTCAAATACTACTGAATTTAAATTTTTTTTTTGAAAACTTAGTTCCAATTTCAGGCTATGAAGTAGATCATTATTTTGATTGTTGGGAGAAAACTTCTAAACTTCATTGCATATTTGCTGAAAATTTTTCTTGACATTGTCCCATTTTAATTTTTAATATTTTACTTAATGAACAGCTTTTTTCTCTTTTTCTCAGCAGCAGGAAAATTGCAATTGATATTCAGAATGAAGTTCATAATACACCTTCTTTTGTTTCTATTCTTGTTTTCCTGTTCCACTTGCATCGCCAGATTTGGCATCTCCACTAGATTTTACATCAGCCACCTGTATTCATTGTGCATATAAAAACTTGCCTATACTCTCCAGTGAAAAATTAGGTATATTAGAATTCTAATAATTAGTTTTAATTTTCTCATAAATTATGATTAATTATATAACATTACTGTTTAGGTTAAAATCAAATAAGTACATTATTACATGTTGCCAATACATAGAAAATATCAATTAAGCCAAATCAATATTTTGTTATTTGATTTACTGATATAGTTACGCATAACACCAGAAATTATGCAAAAACTACACACAATTTTGACACACAAACTGTATTATCTATAGTGATCATATTTAAAGTATTAATATGGAAAATAGACTTTATTCACTTATTCTTAATGGAAAATGTATTTTACACAGATTGTTTTACAATTATTTAAAATACAATAAAAATTCAGGTTTTCATTCTCTGTAGTCATGTTTTAAGTGTGCAGTGCTACATATTGCTAGTGGCTATTGAATTCCATGATGTAGATTATGGGATTGGGACACCACAAATTGGGAGGCCCTGGAATCATAAATCAATATTTTACATCAATCTGAAATCAGTGAATTAAAAAGGAAATGCATGACATCATCATATATTCTGTTAACAAGATGGAACAAAAGTCCCACAGAACATTGTTATTTGAAAAGTTGACAGGAGGGTAAATATAGTCACAGGTTTATTGTGATTACAACTTGGGAAGACAGTGCCCTTTTTTTTCCTAAACTGAAGCTGGAAAATTTTCTTCATTACATTTCAATTGTATTCCCTAACATTGCTTATCTTCTAAAGCCCTAGGGCCATCTGACTCCATGGCACTGTTCTTGCCATCCAGAGTTGGAATGAACCATGCACTCTGTGTTCTCCTTGAAAACTGCAAAGCTCTTTCAGCCTGCACTCTTCAGTGGATGGTTTAGAATCCAAGTTCTTTTCATATTTCACATGGAATGACTCTGTGACTCTTTTCTTCGTATGGCTTTCTCAAAATGCTGGCCACTTTTACTATTTTATTCCATCCAATTTCATGCTCCTCTGACTAACCCCTTGTTTCCCTCCAAGATAGAGCCCTCAGATTATATATATATATATATATATATATATATATATATATATATTACTATTTTGGTTTCTCAGCAATTGCTTGTTTCTTCTATTTGTTTAATTCCTTATATGTGCTGACTTTATAGTGTATCTTGCATCCACTAAGTATAGCTGAACTACCTTATAACCACTTTGTCTCATATTTTTTTTTACACTTTTTTCTTCTAAATCATTATTTACAGACTGAAATGATATCTTGGCACTTAATCCTAAATTTTTCTCACTTGGGTCATCTTGTTTTACTCAAAGATTTTAAGAGTCATTCTCTTTATTTGACATTTATGTCCACAAAATTCCTTGTAATCACTAGTAATTGTTCAAATATTTTTTTCCTAATGTTTTCAGTTAAGAAACCATAGCGTCTTTCTATCTTGAAACTTTGCACAATTTTTAGAATGTTTTCTTTCCTGCTTGCAAGAAATTCCCTTCTTATTTACCTCTCTATATACAGCAAACAACAAAAAATTACAATGCTAACATACTATTCTCATAGTTCTCTTCTAGAGCATAGGTCCATGGTGTATAATATCTATCTTCTAAGAAATTACGGATGACTTATTACTATTTTGTACTGCTTAAGACTTTCATTTTTCAGTTCTGTTAAACAAATTTTATATACTACATGTAACATAAGATGGAAACAATAAATTGTGAGCCAAAGTTTCTTAGAAGTAAAGACTCTATGCAATGAAGGAGTAACAACTTCAGTCACAGTAAGTACTGTCTTGGTTATTTTTCTCTTGTTGCAGAGACAGAGTAATTAATGCCCAAAATGAAAGAAGGAAAAGTTTATTAGCTTACAGTATATGGTGTGTTTACTCCATAGTCATCTTTTTTTGAAAACTCTGTTGCTATCCAATTTTGATGAATCAACTATTTTACCATTGCTAGCCTTAAAAGTGTTCCAAGGTTAGAAAGATCAGTGCATTAAAACTTCCAGGTTTCACCATTTTAAAGTAAATATTTATGTTGAGCTTTATGCTAGAGGCTGTCAAGATATGATATGCCTTATGGAAGAATATGAATCAGCAAGCTTCTGATTCCAGGTCTAGAATCAGGAAAATGGTGAAAAAAAATAATAAATTGAAGAACAATTCCATGCCCTAAGTGAGCTTTTAATTTAACACTTCTGAAATAATATCTCTTGGTGACAGAGGTAGTGACTATACATTTGAGATGAGGGGAAATTTCAAATAAATAATTAACATCCTGCTCTATGCTTGTACAAATAATAAATTAGAAATGCTTATGAATTTTAAAAAGAAAAGGCAAAGTTTGAAGAGGTATAACAAAAATGAAATGTGAACATTGTCAACTTTTAATATCATAAGATAAAGTATAATTTCTTATAAGCATTTTTCTTTTATTTCCTCTACACTTTTTGTTAAACTGTCCTTCACTGCAGCAAAGTCTACAATGGACCATACTAACATGGGGGCCACTTGATGGGATTCAGTGATGTTGCTTTCTTTACTAAACAGTTATCTCAAAGTTCTAACATCCTGTGACTTCAAAGTTGGATAGCAACAGAGTTTTCAAAAAAAGCTCTGAGTATCTAGGACCCACTACCTGATCAAGTCTAAATGTCCTCAAAAATATGTAACGTAGTTTTCATTAAAAAAAAACTAGGATCTATAAAAATACACACACATATATATATTCACATACATATACATACATATATACATACATATCACTTATTTGAAAGATTATTTAAGGGTTATTTTAATTAAAGTTAGAATATTTCAGTAATTTCATCTAAATCTATAAATTAAGGCAAGTCCTCCTTTACTTTGGATTGCTGTTTAAATTTAATCAACACGAACACTAGTGGTTTAAAATGTAGACACAGTCCTACATTGTAATTCTTGGGGCCTCTGAGATTTCTGCTTTAGCCTAAGTACCAATGTCTCTGTCATTAAGCCTCTGTGCCCCTTGCCTTAGCATGACCAATCTACCAGGATCATTTTCACAAAACCCTCTGATCTTTCCCCTGGGTATCTGATTACTCAAGACTCTGTTTACATTTGAGAGAACTGAGGTTCAAGATCTCCAGAACTGTGAGATAGCAAGAAATGACCACTGGGCATCCTGGTTTAAGGTCCCTGATTCCTACATCTTACATCCACTAAGAGATGTTTAAAATTTGTCCTTCCAAAATCTAATGGAGACTTAAACTTTATGAGCCTCTTATCCCTAGCTTGATGAGTACAGCCTTCTAGTTCTCTTCCTCAGAATGTTTTCTGGTAGGCAGTTGACACTATTTCCTCTGGAACTTTACTTCTCTTTGCCCCTCACTCCCTTCCTTCTCAAAAGTTTTCAGCTCAGTGCTCTTCAATTCTAAATTCATGATACAGAGATCTCTTAAATCCTCATTGCTTTTCCTAACCATTCTCTCTACCAATTTGCTCATACAAATAAAACTGATGCACCCTGAAGGAAATGTCTTCCTCTGTATTCATCTAAAATGCGGTTTCTTTCATAACTGTATTTCCAGGGACTTGAGATTATGGTGACATCTTTCATGCTGCCAAATGGTATTTCTTGACTATATATCTTACATTTAGTTATAAAAGTAAAATAATTTATAGTATCTATAGTATATAGTATAGTATCTATATAATTTATATAGTATAGTATCTACATAACTTATAGTATCTATAAATTTATAGTAATTTATATTATTTACAGTATTCTATACCAATCATGCTTTGCCTCATTATTGACCTCTGTCAGCAACGTCCAGAGTTTGTCCACATCTGAGTTAGAACCTTTCCTTCCCCTTCATGTACTGACATCATTATCTTGGAGACATGAGGAATCCATCTATCACTTCTTCCTTTATCCCTTACTTCATATATATTCACCAAAGCTTCTATTTCAATAAAGGTTCACTTCCTTGTAATTCAACAGAATCCTGCACTGGCTCAATTGAAGAGTGCCTACTCTGAATAAAATTAATTGTCTTCAGTAATTTTATACCCTTATAATTTAATTATTTGCCTTTTAGAAGTGTCATAGCCCTTTAAACTTCAAATCATTGCTGCTGCCAGCGCTGTCTGGGACATTGTTCAGTTGGTATAAAGTTTCAGTCATGAAAGATAAATTAGCTGTGGAAATCTGTTGTTCAACATAATATCTCTTGTCAATAATACTATCACATTGTATTTGAAATTTTGTTCAAATTATAGAAATAATGGAAAGTATTTATATCCATTAAATAGAAGGAGATACAAAGAAGTGTTTGGAGGTGAAAGATATATCTTCTATCTTGACTATTGCAATGATTTGAATATATATGTATATATTATATATATATGCTCAACTAATTGTATACATTATGTACACAGATATTTTATTTATTAATTATAGTTTTATATTAAATTGCTTGATAAACTAATTCTGTACATTAAATATGTACAGGTGACTTTTTTGTTTTTTCAATTATGCCTTTAAATTATGTAATATCTAAAAGACATGTGTGGGGGACCGGGGATTTAGCTCAGTGGCATAAGAAACTGCCTGGCAAGTGTGAGGTCATGAGTTCAATCCCCAGTACAAAAAAAAAAGGGGTGAAAAAGTCAGTAGGGCATCCTTGAGCTAAAGTCTGTCCCCTGAATCCCAGAAAGTTCTACTTCAGTACATTTGACACACTCAGCTACTGATGAGGCATGGCTTTGTTGCAAATACTACAAAATATTTCCACCTTCTTTCTTTTGTACTGTCAGCAAGACAAACCTTATGGAATTATTTTTACTAATGTATAATTCACATAAAATAAAATTCAGCATTTTAAGTACAATTATGTGTTTTTAGCACATCCACTAAGTCGTATAGTTGTCATCACTAATTTCAGAATATTTTCATCATTCCCAAAGGAAACCCAGTAAGTCCGTATCAATTAGCAAAATTTCTCAGTTCTGCCCACTACTTGCATCCCCTATCACCCTATTCCATGATGACCATTAATCTACTCTCCTTCTTTTTTTATTTAGAAAAAAAAACAGAAAAAAGGATAGAAACAATACAGAATTTCAAAAAAATAGGAAATTAACACTAATTAATATATCGCATACTGTTGTCTTAGAAGTAGTTATTCAGGTTGCAAGATTTAGGCATGAAAAAATGATGAAACACTCCAACAATGAGAGCACAAACTGTTCTTTCAGATGAGTTAACTGAGATTAGTAGTATACCTGTCTATCTTGTATATATATACATATATATATATATATATATATATGTATATACATACATGTACTGTGGAAATCAGTGTGGAGATTCTTCAAAATACTAGGATTGGGAGTCCCATTCAATCCTGCTATTCCCCTTCTGGGTATTTTCTCAGGAAAATTGAAAACATCGTGCTACAGCGATATATGTGTACCCACAACTTGTAATAGCTAAATCTTGGAAACAACTCAAACGCCCATCAACCATGGAATGGATAAAAAAGGTGGTATTTTTATAAAATGGAATATTACTCAGCTATAAAGAAGGATAATCTTGAGGTTTTATAAGTAAATGGAGGCAACTTGAGACCATACTGATAAGTGCAATAATTCAAACTCACATTTGTAAATATTGTATTGTCTCTTTCTTTGTGAATTTGACTGCTGTTGAAGTGCAGCAGCTGGGTCCATTGTCATTTGCACTCAGAGTAATAGTAGAGACACCAACTGCCCTTAACTTTATGTTATTAGACTGATACCACCTTTTTTGTCTCTTTGTCTTCATAATCACATTCCTTGACAGGTTTCTTCAGTCATTTTTCTATTTTTTTAATGCACCTTAGTATGTACCTTGAAATTTTTCATCCTGACTTCTCAAATGTTTTACAGAGATGTAGTTTTGTAATAGTTACCAATATATCTTTGTTGTTGTAGACAATGCATACTTTTCAGCTTTTCTTTTAGTCTTAGAGATACTTTCTGAGTTGAATGCAAATATTTTTGAAAGACCTTTTTACATATCCTCATCCTTTGTAATGTTTTTCTTTTGTTCCTTTTCCTCCATAGTTGCCTCCCACTCAACTTTATGGTAATTCACATGGTCACCCTCTCAATCTATCTACCTCTGGGTTTATTTATAATTCATATAATTATTAAAGTTATTTCTCAATTCCATATCTCTATCCCTGAACTATGTCAATCTCATATCTCTATCCCTTAGCTTTTGATCCAAATACCCAACTGCATTCAGTTATTCTACATGTATACCTTGAAGGCGAATATCTATAACTTTATAATAAACTTCTTTATATAACCTCATTATAAACTAATCATGTTAACGTTTTTTCAGTTACCCAAGTCTGAAATTTGACTGCCGTGTGATCTCTTCATCCTTTACTGTGCTCTACATTTAATTCACTGGGTACCGTTGATATTACTGACTGCTTCCACCCTAATTTTTATGTATCTTACATATATTTAATAATTTGACAAAATTAGTCTTACTTTATTACAAAACTTATTCTAGATTCTATTAATGTATTCTGAAATATAGCCAATTATCATATTTCTATAATACTAATATTAATATTTCCAAAATAATTAATATTAATATTTTCCAAAATAATTACTATTTTGCAAAATATACAATTTAATAAATAGGTGAAATATGACACCATTTGGAAAAATCATATTTCAGCTGAAATTTTACCATTGACTGTTTAACTATAACACTCTGGTTTCATTTTAATTTTTCTTAGTGTGGAATGAATTGAAGTACATCAATATATTTGAAACAATGCTGTGACTTTGTTGGAATATCTGCAAATTTCTCAAATATTTTGAAAACTAAATTGTTTATTTGTTATCTTTTTAAGGAAAACTGAAAACATAACTAGTATAATTTACAAGTTTGCCATTTTGGTATTTTAAGGAAGAATTTATATATAAAAATGCTACAGCTCTCTGACTATACTATTCTACTCTTTCACTGTAGTCCCTCTTGTCTGCTTACTATCTGTAATGTCAATGAGCATTATGATGGTTAGGGTGGAATTTCAACTTGATTGGCTTTGAAATGTTCATTGAAGGTAATGGAACACATATATGTGTGTATCTAGGTGGTTCATAGAGGCATGGA